>JZKD02S0467690.1:98646-118688 GCA_000966675.3 Picea glauca
TCCCTCTCACTTATTCTTGAGGAATATGGTTGGCCAGAGATGCCAAAAAAAATTGAGGGTGTGGACACCCTTCCTCTTAAATGTGTCACTCAAAGTCTCAACATCCTTTATGATTTCCCCCAATTTTCAGTTTCCCTTCCTCAAAAATAAATCACAACATAACTCATAAACAAAGAAATCCCCTGGGATTTCTTTGATGGATCCTCAAATGTACTCGTATTGCAGGTGGGACAAGGGGAATTATATATCATTCCCCAAGCCATACCACCTCCTTCGAAGCTATAATAGGTATTGCAACAAACAATTTATGTGAACTTAAATGGATCTCCAATTGGTTCTTATGATGGCTCGAGAAAGAAGAGTTACACAAATTCAAATTTTTGGATACCTACTTCTTGTCATTCAATGGATGAAAGGAGACTTCACCTTGAGAAATTTCATCGTGCAACCATTATTTTTTGACATCAATAATATGCAATCATCCTTCACTCATCTTTCATTTTCTAACGTCCAATATCCATTCTTTAATTAGGAGACAATGGAATGGGATACATTGGTTTAGGTCTTGGATCGTCCTTTCATGAAACCAAACACCGCTAGTAGATGCAATACCAACCTGCACCTCTCCTTTAATACTCCAGCAAAAAACAAATATATATTTTTATATACAATTGTAGATATAGTAAATACTTCATCAATCAAATATCAAATCATTTACAACGAGGATATGTTGCTCCCAAAAGAGTGATAACACCTTATGACATTAAACAATGAAGATAACACTCTAATAGTAATAAATGGTAGCATTACCATTCATCAGCTTCTCTACCATGTGCCATTTAAAAATATCTTTGAATGTCACATACTTAACTTGTGTTTCTCTTCACCAATTATAATACCACCTCTCGGATTCCCCAATGATAGGAAGCATGGCCAACTCTCCTTATGAGAAGCGTAATTACACAGGATATCATAGGGTTTAATGTCCAACTTGGTTGTGAGACGTGTGGGCTATGGGGAATATGTCCAACAATTTTGAAGGATGCCCAAAATAAATTTTAGACCCTGAGCAAGTGGAGACAAGGTGAAAGTAGCATAACTGATCCAAGGGAGAATGGTGGGATGCTCGAACAATAGTGAATATTTTGGGGAACACATAGGAAGTAGGTTTAGGACCTTTCAGTAGCAATTATTGGAAATTCCCAGAAGCTAGGGTATAGGGAATATGAACTATTAGACAGCAAAACAAATTCATGGGCATCTTAGACAGCATGAAGACAAGGTAGAGGTACATTGGGAAACAAATAAACAGTGAATGGACAGACTGACAACAAGAAGAAACTCCCCTCGACTAGCTACGGTATGTACGACCGTCATATGGCCATGAGGCCAAGAGAGCATGATCCTGACATGGAACCAATCGATCCATCAAACAATAATTTTTCCCAACAATTTAATTAAATGACCAGGCAATTAATTTGGTCTAGGGGGAAAGGGGTGACTCACTCCAAGTATGTACGGCCTATACCACTATAAATTCGGCCTCAACTCGATGTGGGTAGGAATGGTGATTGATCAAAGAAAATATGATATATATGTGATTTGATATGTCCCTTTGGTATCCCTACCCATTGAGTTAAAAAGGTGTAAAAGAATGGATGATTTTTTACCTAATTCCACCTTTTGATCATGGAGAGAAATTGCATGATACACCTCAATGTGATTATCCACAATAGGAACTAGTTTTCGTCTAGGGGCAAATCTCGTCTAGGGGTAAGGTTTTCCACCATATGGTCCTCTAATGAAGAGATATAAATTCACTTTTCCAATGTATGGTCCTCTAATGAAGAGATAGAAATTCACTTATGCAACATGACTCAACTCCATTAGATCAATTCTCAACTCATAGGTTTAGTTCAAACTCCTTCGGTAGGTGTCGAAGCCCTTAGAGTGAAATACCATGTTAGCAGTCTGTAAGTGAAACTAGTGGTCCTAAGTCAAATGGTGGTCCTAAGTGAGCTCAAATCATTGGTTTGGGTCAACCCTCTTAGTGATGTTTTTAACTTGAGAAATGAACATTTTCACCCAAAGGTATTCACTTGCTAATAAGAGGGAAAATTGTGTGATGTACCTTCCTAACAAAAAGTTATAAAATGTGATTCCAAATGATTTGTAATGTGTAGAATAAAAATTAAGTAGGATATTCTCCATGTGCATATTTGGCGAGTGGAGATATTGAAGTTAAGTTCCAAGTGCTCCAAATTCTCTTGCATGATCCAAGTTGTTTGACGGAGAGAAATGAACCTGATGAAAATTTGGCCTCATACAATAGAATGACCCTCCAGGTGTGGGAGAAACTCACCTAGAAATTAAAGGATTGACCAAGCTAGGGTTAAAAACACCCATGTAGAGAGAGCGTCCCTCGGGAGAGAGAAAAACTAGTTTTGGAATTTTTTTCTAACAACTAGATGATCACATCCATTGATCTCACAACTTAGATAGAATGGATGGTCGACAACTTATAGTTGATGTCTCTCACCATTTTTTATTGGAAAATTAGTTTATGAACACAGTTAGAAGAGGTATAATTTTTTATTCCTCATTATGGTTAGTAGAATAACTATAGATGCAAATCATAGTGAATATCTTCTCATATTGCATACCATGGACAAACAATGGAATTTAACAAGGAACCATGTGTTGGAATACTGAGAGGGGGGGTGAATCAATATGAGCATTTTTTACCACTTTCAATCAAAGTATATATAAACTTAAACTTTATCAACAATATATCATTTATGATTGCATTCAATATATCATGAGAAAATAACCATAAGTACTACCATTCAACAATATCACAGTAGATACACAATACACCAGAATTTATGTGGAAACCCAAATGGGAGAAAACCACGAAATTATTTCTTATATATGTCAAGAATAAATTCATAGGAAGCACCAACTTCCAAATTCTCCAGAACTAACTAGAAGGAGGTACCAACCCCCTAATTTACAGGCACCAACTCCCTGAGTTCTCCGGCACCAACCGGAAGGAGGATATGACCCCCTGACTTACAAGCACCAACCTGAAGGAAGCTCCAACTCCCTGAGTTCTCCGACACCAACCGGAAGGAGGTTATGACCCCCTGATTTACAAGCACCAACCTTAAGGAAGCACCAATTCCCTGATTTCTCCAGCACCAATCGAAAGGAGGCTACAACCCCCTTTCCTTTCCCCGTCATGTCACCCTGAAATTTAAGTGTAGACTCACTGTCACTACCACTAATCAACCTGTAAATGCCAATGTCATTGAAACATCAACCAACCTGTCAATATCACTTTCACATCAATCAACCTGTCACTATCACTGTCACATTAACCAACTTGTCACTAATGATCAACTAATCATCCAACCTGTCATTGTCACTGTCATTTTCTATATCACAGATATACCATTATCAACCAACTATAACCAAATCCACTCACATGGATACCAAAACCATCACCATACCATGTATCAAAACATGTACCATATCATGTACATCAACTTGTACCATACCATGCACATCAACCTGTACTATACCATGTATCAAACATGTACCATACCAAGTAAATCAACCATGTACCATATTACATACATCAACCTGTACCATACCATGTACATCAACCATGCACATCAACCTATACCATACCATGTATCAACCATGTACCATACCACATACATCAACCATGTATCAAACATGTACCATCTCTTGCATCAACCATATACTATATCACTCAGTATATGTATCAATCATGCCATACACCATATACCATAAGATATCATCATTGAAGTGCCAAGATAGCCAAGATACCAATATATCCAATATGTGTTACTAATCAATGTACCATAACATCACTAAGGAATACCTCAACATGTACCAACATCACCAAGACATGCACCTCATACATGTACCACCATACACATAACCTTCAATAACACATGTAAAACATACATTTGATCTTGTATCAGACCTGATACGCAAAATTACATACATGTAGCTCTTCCTCAACTTCGGCAACAAGAGAATAGCATTTTACCTTAGTCTCGCTGGACTAGTTTTGGATTAGTCACAAACCCTAACTTTCAACAAGAATAACTATGTACCTGTAATGAATTAAGGCCTGAAATTTTAACCACAAATACTCTAGGATATTTTTTCCATCTCCTCAAAATTTCATGGTCTGAAATATTTCAGAACAGAAGTTATTGCGAAAATGGCAGACCTTGTTGAATTCTAGCCTATTCTGGAGAGTGAACTTTAACAGCATGCCACACGCTCAAATTTGATATATGATTCTGAAAATTGCATAAAAGATACTAAGGATTGTTATATTTCCACTGAAATTTGTCTCATAGAATTTGGATCCTATATGAAGAAGTTATTATTGTTTTACTCGGAACACCTGTTTGAGACTAGTTTTAGGACTAATCAAAAACCCTATCTTCCATAGAGTGTATCTCCAAAAGTACAACAAACCAGAAGCTAAAAATTTTACCACATGTATATTTATATGTCTTCTCGACAGCCTCAAAATTTCTCTATATGAATCATTCTATAAAAAAAATTATAGTAAAAAGGGTAATATGACCTTTAAATAACATACCTTAGAACACATCATCACAAGACTTTATCCTCCCTTGGAATTTTTCCCTTCTTCACTGCATACTCCCTCTGAAATTCNTGGGATACATTATTGATGAGCGGGGGGTGCATGTGGATCCAGCCAAGATCCAAGTCATTCGGGATTGGCCAGCCCCAACCACTCTAACAGAGCTCTGCAACTTTTTGGGTCTTGCCAATTTCTACCGCAGGTTTGTGTTGGGATTCTCTCATATCACTTGGCCCTTGAGTCAAATTACCAAGGGAGGAGCAAAAGAAAAATTATTTTGGTATGAATCTCAATAGAAGGATTTCGACGATTTGAAGCATCGTCTTTGCTCTGCACCAGTGCTCACATTACCAAACTTGCAACAACCATTTGAGATCGAGACAAATGCCTCAGACTATGCTATTGGGGCAGTCCTTACTCAACAGGCGCATCCAGTGGCATATCACAGTGAGACACTTTCCGATACAGTCCAGAAGTATCCCACTAATGACAAGGAGATGTATTCCATTGTGCAAGCTTGACGACAATGGAAGAATTACATTTTGGGGAAGGAAATGGTCATCCACACATACCACCAACCCTTGCAGTTCATATAGACACAAGGGAAGTTGCAAAATGATCGCCATCAGAAGTGGTCCACATACCTGCAACAGTTTCATTTGCACATTAAGTACAAGAAAGGAAGCACCAATAATGTTGTATACTGCCTCAGTCGACCCCCTATCCTGGCGCTAACCATGATGCTCAACTCTTGTGGGCACGAGAATTCCGATTGGCCGCTTCTCTACAAAAGTGATCCAGAATTTGGCCACACATACAATACGCTCTTGGAGGGTAAGCAAGTTCCTAATTTTCACCTCAAGGATGCCCTGCTAAGTCACATGGGACATCTTTGTGTTCCTTCAAGCGAGCATGCCAAGATGATTTGGGAGGCACACTACAGTCAGGTCGCTGGGCATTTTGGGGTCGAGAAAACCGTGGCAGTACTGCAAAAGTATTTTTATTGGTCGAACCTTCGACAAGATGTCGGGAAGTACATCAAGTCCTGCACTGCTTGCGCCATTTCCAAACTGACCATCAAGAAGCAAGGCCTCTATACTCCGCTGCCCACCCCTAGTCGACCTTGGGAATCCATCTCCATGGATTACATGTCAAGCATTCCTTCTACTAAGCATGGTAATGACTGTGTTTTTGTGGTCGTCAACAGATTCTCGAAGATGTCCATTATGATGGTCTGCAAGAAGAATATCACAACAGAAGCCACTGCTAAACTCTTATTTGAGCGAGTGTGGGTACACTTTGGGATCCCATAGTCTATCATCTCAGATCGAGATAGTAGGTTCCTCAGTACATTTCGGTCCAGCCTCTGTTCGATGTTGGACACGAAGCTCACAAAGTCCACAGCTTTCCAACCACAAATTGATGACCAGACAGAGATCGTTAACTGGATGATTGTACACATTCTGCGCATGTACAACTCAAAGCATCCACGCACATGGGATGAGAGCCTTCCCTATGTACAACACAGCTACAATCAGGCTCTCCATAGCTCAACCAGCCACAACCCCTTTCAGGTGGGCTTGGGATTCCAGCCACTATGTCCTATTAACGTAGCCATGCCATTTGCGGCTACTCAGGCAGATTCATCCCATGTCCAGTCTGAGGCTGACAAGGCAAACAACTTCATTGAGCGCATTCAGCACATCCGCCAACAGGTTCATGACATCTTGGAAAAATCCAATGCTAAGTACAAGTAGCGACATGATCAACATCGGGTGCCACACAACTTCCAGGTGGGTGACAAAGTGTGGCTACATTTTCAAAAGGAGCGCCTCATTGGACCCTACCGCAAGATTCTCCCACTTCGATATGGGCCATACACCATCACCAAGGTTGTAGGAGACAATGAATTTGAGCTTAGTATTCCACCATTCCTTGGTTTGCACCTAGTGTTCAATGTCGACCGCCTTCGACCCTACTTTCCACCTCTACTGGACACATCCGACATGGAAGAACAACTCACACCAACAAAGTTAAACCCATATTGCATGGAACAAGCCACAACTGATCAAATTATGGACACACAGATCAAGAACACCTGCCAGTAGATGATCCAGCTATATCTAGTTGTCAAAGCAGGCCAACTCCTTCACCAAGGAACGTGGCTCACCAGGGACCAAGTTCAGCATAAGTTTCCTCATCTCATGGAGGAACTCAACTCAACGGGGACCATTGCTTCCTAAGGGGGGAGGAATGATCCAGGTGGATATTGGTGGCCACCTTCCTATTCCACTTGGACCCGCACCATTATTTATTTTGATTTTTCAGTTTCTTTAATTGTAGCACAATTTACTATTTTTAGCAGTTTTTCGGGTCTTGAACTTCTGGAGCCGTTTTAAATCCCTAAACGATGTTTTTTGGGCATGAATGCTCCGGCGAAAATGAGTTCACTCCTGAATCGATATTCTCTATTAGCAGTGTATTCCTCAGATAGATCTTTCTAAATATGTATCATGTGCGTCAAACGGAGATAGTATGCCAAAGTTACGACCCCGGGAAATTGATGTACCAATTTACCCCAACGAGGCCCATATTCTGGCGTTTCATCTCCTAGGGTTAGGTTTTTGGATGTTTATGGTTTTCCATTGTTTATCAATAATATATAGGACTTTGAGCCTCATTGTAACACAGATTTCATAGGCCATTAGCGCCACATCTCTTCTCAGAGATAAGCTACCAGCGCCTGAGCTATTTTATTTCAATTCTGTCTATAAGCATATTTCAGTCATTTTTTGTTAATGAAATGAAGTTTTACTTCCACATATCTGTGTTTATGTGTATTTTTATATTTCATTGTGTTCCTACATAAATCCGGATCAAACACCACCTTTATATCACTTATTCCTAGGGTTGATAACCCCTCTAGCTATGAAAAATTTTCCCTTATTTCCCTATGCAACTACATCTACAAAATAATCTTAAAGGTTATCTCAAGAAGATTGAGAGAGATTCTTTCTCACCAAATCTCCCGTAAGTAGTTTGGCTTCCTAGAAGGGCCACAAATCCATAAGGTAGTGGGGGTTGCCTAGGAAGGCATCCACTCGACAAAGACCAATAATCTAAGTTCAATTAATGTAAAACTAGACCTATCCAAAGCTTTTGACAGAGTGATTGGTTATTCTTAAGGCTAACTGTCATCCACCTAGGTTTCAGTCTTCAATTTGTTATGTGGATCGTGAGTTGCATCAATTCGATCTCTTTTATTGTTCTTATTAACATAGAATCCTCCCCCTTATTTAAACCAAAAAGAGAAATAAGGTAGGTTTTTCCATTATCCTCACTTCTCTTTCTTCTGGTAGCAAAAGGGCTCAGCAAATCCATCAAAGCAACCTCAACAAGTGGCAACTTCAAAGGTGTTCTCATAGGCACTCTTGTAATGTCTCTCATTTACTCTTTGTTGATGATATCCTTATATTTTTCAATGGCACCAAAAGAATGGTTGACAAGCTCAAAGGGATCATGGATCTCTTATGTGAAGCCTCTAGCATGAAGATCAATCTAACCAATTCAATGATCTCTTTCCTAGGTCTCTCGAAGGAAGAAAAATTATATATCTCCCATCCTTTTTCATATCTTGTAGTCAAATTTGATGTTGGTTTTGAATACCTAAGCTTCCATTTAAAGTTTAATCTTTATCTTAAAGGTGACTGGTAGTTGATAATTACCAAGGTTGAAAAAAAAACAATACTTGGTGCAATAGATGGTTCTCCCATGGTGGAAGATTGGTTTTAGCCAAGTTAGTCCTTGAGGCTATCTCGGTCTATTGGATGTCCCTTGCCTATATTTTGAAATGTGTCCTATAGAGGATCAAGAAGTTATGAGTTTGCATCATTTTGTATGGGGAAAGAGAGAATAAAGGAAGGGCTCTAGTGTCCTAGAGGAAAATTGCAATTCCAAAATGTCAAGGAGAATGGGGTCTCAAGAATATCTTCATGTTCTCAAAGGAACTTGATGCAAAAAATTCTTGGACACTTCTACAAGGTGATGGACTATGGGTGCAGGTCATAAAGGACAAATATCAAGCTCCAAAAACCATTGAGGAYTGGGTAAGGACCCCCATTAAAAAACCATCGAATGCCTCAATCATTTGGAAGAAAAAAMTACWTTGGCTTTCCCCTTGAATGGAAACTCRTTGGTATGGTATGTTGGAAAGGGAGACAAATTTTAGGTAGGATTGGACCTATGGATTAGAAGCATARACTCCCAAAAACTGCTAGCTCCCMTCATACAAGATCTTAGGTTTATAGGATACCACACTCTTAGGCATATAGMAAGGGGACCCTTTGCAACCAATTGAAAACAAAAATGACTCACCTGGAGGGAATTGGGTCTCGGGGAAGAATGTGTAGATAGTCARAAAGCCTATACTAACAACCTTAGAAAGTGATTTATCAAAGTAAGTGAAGATGAATATGAACTTATTTGGTTTCTTAATCCCCCTRAGGATTATGAACCAAAGGTTGGTTAGAAATATCTTGCTTCAAGAGGAAATGAGAACCCATTGATCTAGTGGTAAAAGATAATTTAGAAGTTTAAATGTCATGCTAGATCTAAAATMTTTATTTGGCTCCTTCTCAACAATAAGGCCATAACTTGGGACATTCTCTAAAAAAAAAAWATTSAAGGACCTGGTAGATGTTGTGTCTGTGAAKCTGATATATAATCCAATTTTCATCTCATCATTTCTTGTCCATACTAGAAACAAGTATAAAAATAGATAGAAGGATTAACAAGCCTTCATTATACTTAGGAAGGGGACRCCATTGAWGAAGATTTCAAACGATGGTTTCAAAACAAGGACACAAAGAGGTACMAATCCYTCCCTCTCACTTATTCTTGAGGAATATGGTTGGCCAGAGATGCCAAAAAAAATTGAGGGTGTGGACACCCTTCCTCTTAAATGTGTCACTCAAAGTCTCAACATCCTTTATGATTTCCCCCAATTTTCAGTTTCCCTTCCTCAAAAATAAATCACAACATAACTCATAAACAAAGAAATCCCCTGGGATTTCTTTGATGGATCCTCAAATGTACTCGTATTGCAGGTGGGACAAGGGGAATTATATATCATTCCCCAAGCCATACCACCTCCTTCGAAGCTATAATAGGTATTGCAACAAACAATTTATGTGAACTTAAATGGATCTCCAATTGGTTCTTATGATGGCTCGAGAAAGAAGAGTTACACAAATTCAAATTTTTGGATACCTACTTCTTGTCATTCAATGGATGAAAGGAGACTTCACCTTGAGAAATTTCATCGTGCAACCATTATTTTTTGACATCAATAATATGCAATCATCCTTCACTCATCTTTCATTTTCTAACGTCCAATATCCATTCTTTAATTAGGAGACAATGGAATGGGATACATTGGTTTAGGTCTTGGATCGTCCTTTCATGAAACCAAACACCGCTAGTAGATGCAATACCAACCTGCACCTCTCCTTTAATACTCCAGCAAAAAACAAATATATATTTTTATATACAATTGTAGATATAGTAAATACTTCATCAATCAAATATCAAATCATTTACAACGAGGATATGTTGCTCCCAAAAGAGTGATAACACCTTATGACATTAAACAATGAAGATAACACTCTAATAGTAATAAATGGTAGCATTACCATTCATCAGCTTCTCTACCATGTGCCATTTAAAAATATCTTTGAATGTCACATACTTAACTTGTGTTTCTCTTCACCAATTATAATACCACCTCTCGGATTCCCCAATGATAGGAAGCATGGCCAACTCTCCTTATGAGAAGCGTAATTACACAGGATATCATAGGGTTTAATGTCCAACTTGGTTGTGAGACGTGTGGGCTATGGGGAATATGTCCAACAATTTTGAAGGATGCCCAAAATAAATTTTAGACCCTGAGCAAGTGGAGACAAGGTGAAAGTAGCATAACTGATCCAAGGGAGAATGGTGGGATGCTCGAACAATAGTGAATATTTTGGGGAACACATAGGAAGTAGGTTTAGGACCTTTCAGTAGCAATTATTGGAAATTCCCAGAAGCTAGGGTATAGGGAATATGAACTATTAGACAGCAAAACAAATTCATGGGCATCTTAGACAGCATGAAGACAAGGTAGAGGTACATTGGGAAACAAATAAACAGTGAATGGACAGACTGACAACAAGAAGAAACTCCCCTCGACTAGCTACGGTATGTACGACCGTCATATGGCCATGAGGCCAAGAGAGCATGATCCTGACATGGAACCAATCGATCCATCAAACAATAATTTTTCCCAACAATTTAATTAAATGACCAGGCAATTAATTTGGTCTAGGGGGAAAGGGGTGACTCACTCCAAGTATGTACGGCCTATACCACTATAAATTCGGCCTCAACTCGATGTGGGTAGGAATGGTGATTGATCAAAGAAAATATGATATATATGTGATTTGATATGTCCCTTTGGTATCCCTACCCATTGAGTTAAAAAGGTGTAAAAGAATGGATGATTTTTTACCTAATTCCACCTTTTGATCATGGAGAGAAATTGCATGATACACCTCAATGTGATTATCCACAATAGGAACTAGTTTTCGTCTAGGGGCAAATCTCGTCTAGGGGTAAGGTTTTCCACCATATGGTCCTCTAATGAAGAGATATAAATTCACTTTTCCAATGTATGGTCCTCTAATGAAGAGATAGAAATTCACTTATGCAACATGACTCAACTCCATTAGATCAATTCTCAACTCATAGGTTTAGTTCAAACTCCTTCGGTAGGTGTCGAAGCCCTTAGAGTGAAATACCATGTTAGCAGTCTGTAAGTGAAACTAGTGGTCCTAAGTCAAATGGTGGTCCTAAGTGAGCTCAAATCATTGGTTTGGGTCAACCCTCTTAGTGATGTTTTTAACTTGAGAAATGAACATTTTCACCCAAAGGTATTCACTTGCTAATAAGAGGGAAAATTGTGTGATGTACCTTCCTAACAAAAAGTTATAAAATGTGATTCCAAATGATTTGTAATGTGTAGAATAAAAATTAAGTAGGATATTCTCCATGTGCATATTTGGCGAGTGGAGATATTGAAGTTAAGTTCCAAGTGCTCCAAATTCTCTTGCATGATCCAAGTTGTTTGACGGAGAGAAATGAACCTGATGAAAATTTGGCCTCATACAATAGAATGACCCTCCAGGTGTGGGAGAAACTCACCTAGAAATTAAAGGATTGACCAAGCTAGGGTTAAAAACACCCATGTAGAGAGAGCGTCCCTCGGGAGAGAGAAAAACTAGTTTTGGAATTTTTTTCTAACAACTAGATGATCACATCCATTGATCTCACAACTTAGATAGAATGGATGGTCGACAACTTATAGTTGATGTCTCTCACCATTTTTTATTGGAAAATTAGTTTATGAACACAGTTAGAAGAGGTATAATTTTTTATTCCTCATTATGGTTAGTAGAATAACTATAGATGCAAATCATAGTGAATATCTTCTCATATTGCATACCATGGACAAACAATGGAATTTAACAAGGAACCATGTGTTGGAATACTGAGAGGGGGGGTGAATCAATATGAGCATTTTTTACCACTTTCAATCAAAGTATATATAAACTTAAACTTTATCAACAATATATCATTTATGATTGCATTCAATATATCATGAGAAAATAACCATAAGTACTACCATTCAACAATATCACAGTAGATACACAATACACCAGAATTTATGTGGAAACCCAAATGGGAGAAAACCACGAAATTATTTCTTATATATGTCAAGAATAAATTCATAGGAAGCACCAACTTCCAAATTCTCCAGAACTAACTAGAAGGAGGTACCAACCCCCTAATTTACAGGCACCAACTCCCTGAGTTCTCCGGCACCAACCGGAAGGAGGATATGACCCCCTGACTTACAAGCACCAACCTGAAGGAAGCTCCAACTCCCTGAGTTCTCCGACACCAACCGGAAGGAGGTTATGACCCCCTGATTTACAAGCACCAACCTTAAGGAAGCACCAATTCCCTGATTTCTCCAGCACCAATCGAAAGGAGGCTACAACCCCCTTTCCTTTCCCCGTCATGTCACCCTGAAATTTAAGTGTAGACTCACTGTCACTACCACTAATCAACCTGTAAATGCCAATGTCATTGAAACATCAACCAACCTGTCAATATCACTTTCACATCAATCAACCTGTCACTATCACTGTCACATTAACCAACTTGTCACTAATGATCAACTAATCATCCAACCTGTCATTGTCACTGTCATTTTCTATATCACAGATATACCATTATCAACCAACTATAACCAAATCCACTCACATGGATACCAAAACCATCACCATACCATGTATCAAAACATGTACCATATCATGTACATCAACTTGTACCATACCATGCACATCAACCTGTACTATACCATGTATCAAACATGTACCATACCAAGTAAATCAACCATGTACCATATTACATACATCAACCTGTACCATACCATGTACATCAACCATGCACATCAACCTATACCATACCATGTATCAACCATGTACCATACCACATACATCAACCATGTATCAAACATGTACCATCTCTTGCATCAACCATATACTATATCACTCAGTATATGTATCAATCATGCCATACACCATATACCATAAGATATCATCATTGAAGTGCCAAGATAGCCAAGATACCAATATATCCAATATGTGTTACTAATCAATGTACCATAACATCACTAAGGAATACCTCAACATGTACCAACATCACCAAGACATGCACCTCATACATGTACCACCATACACATAACCTTCAATAACACATGTAAAACATACATTTGATCTTGTATCAGACCTGATACGCAAAATTACATACATGTAGCTCTTCCTCAACTTCGGCAACAAGAGAATAGCATTTTACCTTAGTCTCGCTGGACTAGTTTTGGATTAGTCACAAACCCTAACTTTCAACAAGAATAACTATGTACCTGTAATGAATTAAGGCCTGAAATTTTAACCACAAATACTCTAGGATATTTTTTCCATCTCCTCAAAATTTCATGGTCTGAAATATTTCAGAACAGAAGTTATTGCGAAAATGGCAGACCTTGTTGAATTCTAGCCTATTCTGGAGAGTGAACTTTAACAGCATGCCACACGCTCAAATTTGATATATGATTCTGAAAATTGCATAAAAGATACTAAGGATTGTTATATTTCCACTGAAATTTGTCTCATAGAATTTGGATCCTATATGAAGAAGTTATTATTGTTTTACTCGGAACACCTGTTTGAGACTAGTTTTAGGACTAATCAAAAACCCTATCTTCCATAGAGTGTATCTCCAAAAGTACAACAAACCAGAAGCTAAAAATTTTACCACATGTATATTTATATGTCTTCTCGACAGCCTCAAAATTTCTCTATATGAATCATTCTATAAAAAAAATTATAGTAAAAAGGGTAATATGACCTTTAAATAACATACCTTAGAACACATCATCACAAGACTTTATCCTCCCTTGGAATTTTTCCCTTCTTCACTGCATACTCCCTCTGAAATTCACCTTAGATCTCCTTGGTTACCTCAGATAAGAATAACTTGCTCAATTAGAAGATATTCAATAGAATGTGTGTGTGAATGTACTTATGATAGACTTATTGAGGTGTGTGTATATATATATATATATATATATATATATATATATTCTAAGTAACATCTTTCGTTAATTTTAGGGATTATTGAACTTTCTTGTTACAACCACTGTATCCTTTGACTAAAGACTTGTAATTGTTTATGGTCTTCTTAACCATTCTTCAGGGCTTCCAACTTCATGAGGGAATATCTCCCTAACCATGAAGAACCATGAAACGTACTACCTACTGCTAGAAATGGCACGACAAGGACTATCCATATATGAGTGTGTTACATGCATTTACATTGTCCTTCATGTCCTTATTCCTCAATCAAATTAGGGCTTCATGACCAAACCTATGGGTTTTTGTAGAATTCTTCAAAGCATCTTCTCGTGAGGGCCATGCTTAGAGCTACGCCATAACGGGACCACTTTGGAGACTTCTCCAAATACATCCATCACATTTGTTAACATCAATGACAACCACTGTGCGGTGACATCAATGACAACCAATTGTCCAACAATCTCCCCTTTTTGCATTATGGAAACACTCATGCTCCACCTATGATCAATGCTTCTCCGATATTTCTCTCATCATGTTTCTCTCCCCCTTTGACATAAATGGAAAAGGGCATCTCCCTTTGGGGTTGCTCCACATGTCTTCATGATTCTAATATTTCTCTTTTGATATTTATGTTTCTCCCCCTTTAACCTTATGGGTAAAAAGGTAACTCCCCCTGTCAGTATACCTTCTTTGAACAATCTCTCTCTGACTTCATGCGCTCCCCCTATATTCATGATTTTGATCTCTTTCTTTGAAAATTTCACTTCCTTGACTTTTCTGCAAGATGTCATGTAGATAAATGTAGGATTTCATGTATATGTTTTCTTTCCTCTCTTCTAGTGTTCTTTGTCTATTGGTGCTTCCTCTTGTAATTCACTGACACATATAAAAAGCATTCAAATTTACTTGACTTCAAATCTTCATGACTTGTCAAGTTCACATCAATGACCATACCTTCTTCTAACGATATAGTTTTTGTTGTGCCTTTTACTACTTGCCTTCCTGATTCCACTTGTCCACTAATTCCATGGATTCCATTGATTCCAATTGTTACTATGCTTTCATCCATTGTCATGTATCTGTTTAGACCTATCAAAGCTCTCATGAATCCATCTATGTCCATATGTCTAAAATTGCACATGACTCTCCTACTCAACTGCATACAGTCTTGACCCATCTGTTGATTACAACATATTCCACCTTCTCAAGTTGTCTTCAATTTTGCAAATTAGACTCTACATGTCTACAACAATCTGTTCTAAATATGTCCCTATCTGAAAGCATGCCTGGAATCCTCTATACAATGAATATATGCCACTCTGAAACTGCCTGTCCAAAAACTGCAAATACTTTTGATTGCTCGAAAGATAGTTCTTTGATATGTAGAGTTGTTGCTTCAACTCCCCCTCTTCAATATTCATATTTACTGGGAGTCTCCAAGTAGGATGGATTAGAAAAATACTCGCACTGATGTGAAATAATCTTCCTCTTCATCTGCGGACTCATTATCATCCTCTTTCTGAATTCTAACTTCTTCCTCTTTTCCTGTGGATTCATCATGATCTCGCACTACTGCAAATCATGTGAGTACGATATTTGGCAACTATTCTTCATTCACATGTTCTTCTTGTTTTTCATTTCTTCTCCAAACCTTCCTGTATCTGCCATCTTCCTTTTTTCCTATATATTTTTCATGATCTCGTACTATTTCCAATCTTGGGATTATGACTTTTGGGTGTCCTTCATTGATATGTTCTTCCTTTACTTGTTCTTGTTTTCTTTTCCAAACCTTCTTATATTTGATATCAATGTTCTCTTTCATAGAAATATCCATCATGCTTCTACAATCATGAGCTATATGTCCATAGTTATGGCATTTGTAAAATTCAATATTATATAGAGTCACATATGCATTTCTTTCTTGATCATTTCTTCAATAAGCTCTACAATCTACAGCTTTATGTCAAAATTTAGTACAAACAAAACAATGACCATAAAATAAATTTTCATACCTAGGAGTGAATGATCCTCTTTGTGATGTAGTCCTTATGAACCATGCCTTGGTTGATCACGATCTTCTCTTCTGTTGTTTCCTTCATAATGATTGAAACTTATTTTATTCTTGAAAGTGGAGGGTCTTCTTTCATATTTGTCTCTTTTGTAATCTCCTTCTTGAGTTTTCTTCATTTATGGAATGTTCTTCTTTGAGGGTTTGCATTCTTCCTTCTTAATAGGGCCTTTGATTATTTTTGCATAACTCTTAGTCTTCTCTTCATTCTTTCTTTCTAGCAACCTGTAACATTTCTCTTCAACTATCTTTACTGATTATGTGGAATTTTCTCTCTCTTCAGTGTTCTTGTTGAGCTTGAAAATTTTAACTCTTAATGTGACAACTTATTCTTCAAGCTTTTCACACTCTTCTTCTTTATTCATCTTCTGAATCTTCGTGACTTCTTCCTTTCTCTTTGCTTCTTCAATTTGGGTCTTCAAGGAGACAATTTCTTCTTCAAGTCTTCTTTCTTGTTGACTAAATTCTGCTTCAAGCTTATTTAAGTCCTCTGGTATTTCCTTGAGATGTCTAATCAAAATCTCTTCTCTCTTCTTTACTTCCTTTCTTTGTGCTACTATTTCAGCTTCCAGAAACTGCTTTTCTTCCAACCAACTTTTGCATGCTTCTTGGACTTTTAGGTTTGTAATCATCTACTTGACTTCTTCGAAACTTTCTTGACTAATTGTTCCTTGAGATACTTGTTTTTCTTCCTTTATTTTGTCATTTTTTCTAAGGAATTGATTAATTTTGCTTCAAGATCTACTATGCCTTCTTCATAGTCTTCTTCTTCTAAATCTGTCTGACATGACAAGCATATTTCTTCTTTTTATGTTCCTACATCTTCTTTAATATGCTTTGGCTTCGTGAAGTTATGAGGTCCTATGGATTAGAGATCATGTACCTTATCCTAAAGTTCTTTAGTTGATGAACATTTTCCAACTTTCTCTCTTACAAAATCGGGTTATCCTTCCTAGATGAAATCCATTGTTATTTTGTTGTTGCTTTTCAATACCTTCTTGGATGTAGTCTTTGGTTTCTTTGTAGCAGTGTGTCCTATCACAATTGATTGCCATATGTCAAATCCATGTGCCCCTAGAAATGATTTCATTTTTGTGCTCCAAAAAGCATAGCCTTTTCCATTAAATTGTAGCACCCAAATCTTAGCGTACTCCATGATATTCTTTCTGATGATTAATATTTTATGTGAAGGACCTGCTCCGATACCAATTGTTGGAATACTGAGAGGGGAGGTGAGTCGGTATGAGAACTTTTTATCACTTTCAATCATAGTATATATAAACTTCAAATTTATTAGAAGTTTATCATTTATCATTGCATTCAATATATCATGAGAATATAACGATAAGCGGTACCATTCAACAATATCACATCAAATACACATTACACCAGAATTTACGTGGAAACCCAAATGGGAGAAAAACATGGAATGATTTCTTATATATATCAAGAATACATTCATAGGAAGCACCAAATTCCAAATTCTCCAGCACCAACTGGATAGAGGCACCAACCTGAAGGAAGCACCAACTCCATGAGTTCTTTGGCACCAACTGGAATGAGGCTATGACCCCCTAATTTATAAACACCAACCTGAAGGAAGCACCAACTCCCTTAGTTCTCTGACACCAACCATAAGGAGGTTATGACCCCCTGATTTAAAAGCACCAACCTTAAGGAAGCACCAACTCCCTAAGTTCTCTAACTCCAACCGGAAGGAGGATACAACACCCTTTCCTTGCCCTGTTATGTTTCCCTGAAATATAAGTGTAGACTCACTGTCACTACCACTTATCAACCTGTAACTACCATTTTCATAGATACATCAACCAAACTGTAACTATCACTGTCACATCAACCAACCTATCATTGTCACTGTCACATCAACCAATCTATCATCGTTATTGTCACATCAACCAACATGTCATTGGTGATCAACCAATCATCCAATTTGTTATTGTCATTGTCACTATCATTGTCACTGTCTTTATTACTGATATACCATCATCAACCAACTATAACCAGATCCACTCACATGGATACCAAAACCATCACCATACCTTGTACATCAACCATGTGCCAAAGCTTGTACCATATCATGTACATCAACCTATACCATACCATGTACATCAACCATGCACATCGACTTGTACCATACCATGTATCAACCATGTACCATACCAAGTACATCAACCATGTACCATATCACGTACATCAACTTGTACCATACCATGCACATCAACCTGTATCATACCATGTTTCAACCATGTACAATACCAAGTACATCAACCATGTACCATATCACGTACATCAACCATGTATCAAACATGTGCCATCTCATGCATCAACCATATACCATATCACTCATGATATGTCTCAATCATTCCATACACCATGTACCATAAGATATCATCAATGAAGTGCCAAAATAGCCCAAGATGCCAAGATGTCAAGATACCAATATAGCCAAGATGTGATACTAATCAATGTACCATAACATCACTTAGGAGTACCTCAACATGTACCAACATCACCAAGACATGCACCTCATACATCTACCACCATAAACATAACCCTCAATAACACATGTAAAGTATACCTCTAATCCCGTGGCATACCTAATACACAAAATTACATACATGTAGCTCTTCCTCAACTTTAGAAACAAGAGAATAACATTTTACCTTAGTCTCAAGGGACTAGTTTTGGATTAGTCACAAACCCTAAATTTCACCAAGCATAAATATGTACCCNCAATTATATGATTAGAATCGTGTACATATTTCTTCAATAATGAAACATGGAAAACATTATGTGCTTTTACTGTGGGAGGAAGTGCTAGCTTATAGTCTACAGATCCCACTCTATCTAGAACTTCAAAGGGTCCGCAATACCAAGGTGTCAACTTTTCACAAGCCCCCATCCTCAAGGAACTCTTCCTAGTCCTAACTCTAAGATATACGTGGTCTCCTGTCTTGAATTCTCTTGGAGTTTTCTTTCGGTCGGCGTAACTTTTATGTCTGTTCTAAGAGACCTTTAGATTTTGTTTTATCTAAATCACTTGTTGTTCCATTTATTTCAACATGTCAGGTCCAGTAGTAATTTTTTTTACTGGGTTACTCCAACTAACTGGAGTGTTGCATGGTCTGCAAGATACCAGATATATAAAATATGCAGAACAGAAATAAAATGCTAGAAATGGCAGAATAACAGTAAAATTTCCATCATAATCTTCACAATACACAGAAATGATATACGAAATAGCAATATAAATAGCACTTTGATTCAGAAAGAAATGTTCATAGGCCTCTTTGAGGGAGCAACCTCTAGTCGAGCAGCACTCTATTACAATAATCTCCAAGTTAAGTTTCTCATACCCTCGACCCTTATTTATACTAAATATGTCTATTAAGAGAAGCATCTAGAGGAAGATCCTTCTAGAAGTGGAAGCTTCTATAGGTATTCTTACATCTGCCTTATTCTATTTTATTGAAAGGCCTTATTAATATTGACCTTTATTACATTCGAATACATTGATCTACCTATGTGCGGGTTAGGACCTTAACATGTCCGCCCCCTT
>JZKD02S0467690.1:118698-142006 GCA_000966675.3 Picea glauca
TATATAGACTATTCACCTAGGCTATTGCCCCCCCAAATCTCTAATGCACCAAGGTAGAAGTTCAGATCTCCCCCAACCACTACTAGCCCTTTATGGATCCAAGGATTGTTGAAGATTTTTTCCCAGTATTCCTTCCTCTCAGAGTAAGGACCATAAATATTCAATCAATTAATTTATTTCCCAATATCTATAGAAACGAGAGAGGTCCCTAGCTTTGATGAAAAATCCCAAGCGTTATAATAGGAAAATAATCATTTCCTCTGTTAAAATATTCGATGTGCTCGTTTCACCATAGCCAATATCACAATATTGTCACCCAACAATAGACACATAGCCAACCTCGAGCACCTTAACCTTTGATCGATAGAATGATTCTGGAAGCAACACTAGATCCAAGAGATAACCGAGAGAGAGCACACCTTTCTCCAAAGATAGCGCACCAAGCAGAAAGTCCCAAACCACATACCAGAACCAGTTCCCAACTGTAGTTGTTGTAGTTGCACTCCTCCTCTAGACTTGCGCACCACTTATATTGACTGAGAGTGTGTGTCCAAATGAGCTCAAGCGCCCTATATTTATAATGCTCCTTCTCAACTGTCTAGAACGATTTTTCTTTTTGGAGGATAATACTTTAATATTATTTATTTTATTGAGCCAATTGGTCTTCTAGGGTTCTTACACACTCGTTTAGGGTTTCTCTAGCTTCCAAAATATTCTATTCTATCCAAAGGTTACACATGGAGGTTAATACCTCCCGCAACTACAATAATATGAAAACTCCCTCCTAGCTAGGGAGGCATTAATTGTAATGGTCTCAAACAGATCCATCCATTTCACATGACATGGGAAAGGCTCACATAGTCTTGCAGACCATTCTACAGGTAACATCATCATAACCACACAAGCTATCTCGTGATCATCCAGATCAAGTCACGAGCATCATCATCACTATCCATCTAGTTGGCAATCACCTCCAACACTACTGGTAGTCTCCATGGCAATCCAATAGAAGTACACAGTTAATACAATTCCATCTAATAGATCACAACAATGTTGATCCATAGTAGTACACAACTACTATCCAATGGTACACAACCACTCCTAGTAGCGCAAAACTACTATCTAGAGACAAACACTCACTACCAGTGGAACAAACCCACCAAAATAGTACATATCTATTGTTTAGATACATAGAGTCTCCAATGCAATCAACTAATAGTTGTACAAGCTATCAGCATGCAATACAACAATATCCTAGCATCAAATCATATCATCATCTACATCATCTCTCGAGGCCATACTCCATCTGAGTAATCGAGCATGATGTCGAATCAGTCATGTGTTGGACTTAGCGCACTCAACAATGTCTCACATAAGTCACTCACTCAATCGAGTGATACATGGACCATTCTTATAATCTGTACATATGTCCTAGAAGAATGACTATCCCAACAGATGTTGAATGCCTCACAATGGGATACAATGATCATTCTCTCCAATGTATCATCTCTAATTCATACTAGCATGATGCAAATATATCATATCTAAGATATGTTGGCATGATGTGGAGTATCATCTACATCATCTCTAAGCCATACTAGCATGATGCAAATGCATCATATCTAAGCTGTACTGGCATGACGTGGCTTAATGTCTCTGCATCACCTCTAAACCGTACTATCATGGTGTCAATGCAACATCTCTAAGTTGTACTGGAATGATGCGAGTCATCTGCATCATCTCTAAGCTATACTAGCATGATGCTAATTCATCATATCTAAGTTGTACTAACATGATGCGACTTAGGCATATGCATCATCTCTAAGCTATACTAGCATGATGCGTCTCAAGACATCTATATCATATGAAAGATGTACTAGCATGATGTTGAAGCATCATATCTAAGCTGTACTAGCATGATATAGATCAACACTCCCTCTCAACCAAGGGAGAAGTCTCCACAAGTCCCAGCTTGTCCCTCAAGTACATAAACTTTATCTTGGAAAGAGGCTTTGTCAAAATATCAGTTGTCTGCTCATCGATGGAGATGTACTGGAGAATCACTTCTCCCTTCTAGAATTTATCACAGATAAAATAGTACTTGATCTCAATGTGCTTTGACCTATCATGGAACATAGGGTTCTTTGAAAGTTTCACACAACTCTGATTATCAAAATATACCACAGCCGAATCCAATACCTGATCAAATAGTCCATAAACCAGCTTATAAATCCACATTGCTTCTGTACAATAATCACAAGCTACAATATACTATGCTTCTGTAGTGCCGAGTGCAACAAACTTCTGTTTCCTGCTAGCCCATGATATCATAACAAATCCCTAACCGAAACATATACCATAAGTACTCTTTCTGTCATCTGCACTCCCTGCCCAATCAGAATTAGTAAATCCATGCAACTGTACGTCGCTGTTTGAGGCATATCTCAAACCATAATTTAGCGTCCCACGAAGATCTCTCAAAATGTGCTTTACAGCTATCCAATGCTCATTTCTAGGTTCCACCTAGAATTGGATCAACGTGTTCACAACAAAGCAAATGTCTGGCTGTGTATTAACCAAATACATCAATGAGCCAATCAATTGTCGGTACAAGGACAAATCTACTGGATCAGAATCAAAGTCTCTCAACTTCCTTAGATTTGTCACCATGGGAGTTGCCATGGATTTGCAATCCATCATCCAAAACCTTTGAAGAATATTTACACCATACTTCCTTTGCCCTAGGAATATTTCACCACGCTTCTGCCATACTTCTAGTCCCAAATAATAATGCATGAGACCAAGATCCTTCATATCAAATTCAGAGTCTAGCTCCCTCTTACACTAAATAATGAGAGACTCTGCACCAAGTTCTTGGAGCTTGCTAGCTTGAGTCCATACAAGGCCTTCTTTAATTTGCATACATGGGTTTCTCTAGGGTGTACCTCAAAACCTTGAGGTTTCTCTATGTATACTTCTTCCTCAATTACTCCATTGAGAAAAATGGTGTTTACATCCATCTGATGTAGACTCCAACCTATGGATACTGCAAGAGATATGATGGCTCTAATAGAGGTATGTTTGGAAACTGGAGAAAACGTCTCATCATAGTCTTCTCCCTCCTCCTGGGAGAACCCTCTAGCCACGAATCTTGCCTTCTATTTATCGATACTCCCATATATTGCATGCTTTATCTTGTAAACCCATTTTGAAATGACTACAAACTTTCCTTCAGGTCTAGGCATAAATTCCCATACATCATTTTTCATGATGGATTTATATTCTTCCATCATAGCATCCTTCCATTCTTTCTTGTGTATCAGGTTTTTTGCTTCAGTTTTGAATTCTTGGAACTTTCCAAATACTTCATCTTTCGTCTTTAACATATACATCTAGGTTTTTATTGAGAAGTCATCTATGAAAGTCACATAGTAAAGAGAGCCTCCTAGAGACTTCACTGGCATAGGACCACATACATATGAGTGTATCAGATTCAATATCTCCTAGGATCCATTCTCACTACTTGGGAATGGCTTCTTAATATTCTTCCCAAGTGCACATCCTTTGCAAACACCTTCGTGTACTAATTTTAGTTTTGGTATGCCAACAACCATGTGTTTTAGAGATGGAAATGCTTGATAATGAAGGTTAGCATACCTTCTATGCCATAACTCACTAGAATTGAGTTCATTATGTACAAGAGCTTGAGCATTCTGGCCTGGGAGTTTATGCATTTTTCCTTCATGAATCCCAATGACTCTAGCATCTATTTTTGAATCTTTAGAGCATACAAGAACTTTTCCATTGACAAAGGCTATTCTATCTCCTTTGTCTTTCAAGAAAGAAATAGATAATAAATCATTTTTCAAACCAGGAACATTTAAACATTACTAAGATGAACATTGTTACTTGATTCTATTTTGATAGAATATTTTCCAATTCCCTTGACTGCATAAGAGTTCTTGTCTCCAAGTTCCACTTTATGAGATGTTTCCTTTTCCTTCATGCTTGAGAGTTTTTCACAATCACTTGTCATATGTCTGGAAGCTCCACTATCAATTAGTCACATGGTGTCTTCAAGAGGTCTTGTGAGTTGATTAGTAGAAGAATTTTGTTTCTTCATGCTTGGATTTCTTTGAAGGTACTTCATCATTAGCAGTTGATGCATGGTGTTCTTCATTTCTTTTCTTGGCTAATTTAGGACAATTGTTTTTGTAGTGGCCATATTCATGGCATCCAAAACATTGTACCTTTGACATATCTTTCTTATGATTTAATTTATTTCTTGAGTCAAATATTTTTTTACTTTCATGTCTCTTGAACTTTATTGCATAGGCTTGAACATCTTCTTCCTTTTTAGATCTTCCTTTTAAGTTTATCCTTGTCTCTTCTTGTGCAAGATAGGTCCAAAGTTCTTCCAGCGTTGGAAACTCCTTTATTTTATTCATTCTTGCAACAAATGCATCCCATGATCTAGAAATACCATTAAGTGCTATATTCACAATTTCCTTTTCTGGAATAACTTATTCAATAGCTTCTAGTTGATATCTCAACTAAGAAATCTTCAAAAACTATGAGGCTACAATGTCATCCTTAGTCATATTTGTGTCACGAAGCTCATTCTTCAAAATCATCACTTGTCCAATATTTATGACTGTAAAAAGGTTAGTTAGGGCATCATACATCTTCTCGGATGAGTCAAGATTGGATATGTAGGGTATCAAGTGATCTTTTATAGAGAACACAATGATACTCATAGCGTTGATGTCATTGTCCTTGAACTTCTCCATTGTTGCAATGTTCTGAGGTTCTTTCTCTTTTCTTGCTTCAAACTGTTGTTCCACGATCTTACCTTTCACAATATCTAGAACTTTATTCTTGGAAAGGACGAGGTCAATCCTTGTCTTCCATGCTTTGAAATTTGAAGCTCCTTGAAGCTTGTTCTCTAACTTCATGTAGTAAGTCATGACTTCCTTTGACTTTGATAAGTAAAACTTTGACTTTGACCCAAAAATTCAACCTTGACATTTTTGCTAGATGAAGGTACCCATAGGTGTTCCAGGCTAAGGTGCACTAGAATGTCAAAGAATTATTCTAAACGTCTCACTTGAAGTGCCCAAAGCATTAGGTTAGGGTTTACTGCAACTGCAAAAATAGAAACCCTAGTTGTAGCTGCAACTAGTGCCACAATGATCTTGCCAAGCAATTGCCGATCTACCTTCTAGTAGCTAGACTGTCTGAAGGTAGTGTGGGCCCATAAATTGTTAAAATATTCAATGTGCTCATTTCACCATAGACAATATCACAATATTGTCACCCAACCATCGGCATGTATCCACCCCCGAGCACCTTAACCTTTGACAGATAGAATGATTCTAGAAGAAGCACTAGATCCAACAGATAACCAAGAGAGGGCACACCTTTCTCCAAAGATAGCACACCAAGTAGAAACTCCCAAACCACAGACCAAAACTAGTTCCCAACTGTAGTTGTTGCAGATGCACTCCTCCTCTAGAATTTCACACCACTTATCTTGAGTGAGAGTGTGTGTCCAAATGAGCTCAAGCGCCCTCTATTTATAGTGCTCCTTCTCAACTGTCTATGTTGCCTTTTCTTTCTGGAGGATAATACTTTAATATTATTTATTTTATTGAGCCGACTGGTCTTCTGGGTTTCTTACACATTCGTTTAGGGTTTCTCTAGCTTCCAAAATATTCTATTCTAGCCAAAGGTTACACATCAAGGTTAATACCTCCCGCAATTACTATAATATGAAAACTCCCTCCTATATAAGGAGGTATTAACTGTAATGGTATCAAACACATCCATCCATTTCACATGGTATGGGAAAGGCTCACATAGTCTTGTAGACCATTCTAAGGGTAGAATCATCATAGCCACACAAGCTATCTCGTGATCATGTAGATCAAATCATGAGCATCATCGTCACTATACATCTAGTTGGAAATCACCTCCATCACTACTGGTAGTCTCCATGGCAATCCAATAGTAGTACACAATTACTACAATGCCATCTAATAGATCACAATAGTGTTGATCCATAATAGTACACAACTACTATCCAATGGTACACAACCACTCCTGATAGCGCGAAACTACTATCTAGTGACACAAAATCACTACCGGTGGAACAAATCAACCACAATAGTAAATAACTATTGTTTAGATACATAGAGTCTCCAGTGAAATCAACTAATAGTTGTACAAGCTATCACCATGCAATAAAACAATTGCCTAGCATCAAATCATATCATCGTCTGCATCATCTCTCGAGGCCATACTCCATTTGAGTAATCGAGCATGATGCTGAATAAGTCATGTGTTGGAATTAGCGCACTCAACATAGTGTCTCACATAAGTCAATCACTCAATCGAGTGATACATGGACCATTATTATAATCTGTACATACATCCTAAAAGAATGACTGTCCCAACAGATGTTGAATACCTCACAATGGGATACAAGGATCATTCTCTCCACTGTATCATCTCTAATCCGTACTATCATGACGCAAATGCATCATATATATCTAAGATATACTGGCATGATGTGGAGTATAATCCACATCATCTCTAAGCCATACTAGCATGATGCAAATGCGTCATATCTAAGCTGTATTGGCTTGATGTGGCTTAATGTCTCTACATCATCTCTAAACCGTACTATCATGGTGTCAATGCAACATCTTTAAGTTGTACTAGAATGATGCGAGTCATATTCATCATTTATAAGCTGTACTAGCATGATGCTAATTCATCATATTTAAGTTGTACTAACATGATGTGACTCAGGCATATGCATCATCTCTAAGTTGTACTAGCATGATGCTAATGCATCATATCTAAGCTGTACTAACATGATGCGTCTCAAGACATCTATATCATATCTAATATGTACTAGCATGATGCTGAAGCATCATATCTAAGCTGTACTAGTATGATATAGATCAACACTCCCTCTCAACCAAGGGATAAATCTCCACAAGTTCCAACTTGTCCCTCAAGTATGTAAACTTTATCTTGGATATAGCCTTTCTCAAAATATCAGTTGTATGATCATCGATGGAGATGTACTGGAGAATCACTTCTCCCTTCTAGACTTTATCACAGATAAAATAGTACTTGATCTCAATGTGCTTCGACCTGTCATGGAACATAGGGTTCTCTGAAAGTTTCATAGAACTTTGATTATCACAATATACCATAGTCGAATCCAACACCTGATCAAATAGTCCATAAACCATCTTACAAAGCTATACTGCTTCCGTACAATCATCACCCACTTCAATATACTCTGCTTCTGTAGTGTTGAGTGCAACAAACTTATGTTTCCTGCTAGCCCATGATATCATAACAGAGCCCTAAATGAAAAATATACCATAAGTACTCTTTCTGTCATCTGCACTCCCTGCCCAATCAGAATTAGTAAATCGATGCAACTGTACATCACTGTTTGAGGCATCAATTGTCGGTACAGGGAAAAATACATCAATGAGCCTTCAAATACATCAATTATTTTTCCCAATACATCAATGAGCCAATCAACTGTCGGTATAGGGAAAAATCTACTGGATCAGAATCAGAGTCTCTCAACTTCCTTAGATCTGTCACCATGGGAGTTGCCATGGATTTGCAATCCATCATCCCAAACGTCTGAAGGATATTTACAACATACTTCCTTTGCCCTAGGAATATTTCGTCACGCTTCTGCCATACTTCTAGTCCCAAATAATAATGCATGAGATCAAAATCCTTCATATGAAATTAAGAGGCTAGCTCCCTCTTACACTGGATAATGAGAGGCTCTGCACCAAGTTCTTGGAGTTTGCTAGATTGAGTCCATAAAAGGCCTTCTTTAATATGCATACATGGGTTTCTCTCGGGCGTACCTCAAAACCTTGAGGTTTCTCTATGTATACTTCTTCCTCAATTACTCCATTGAGAAAAATGGTGTTTACATCCATCTGATGTAGACTCCAACCTATGGATGTTGCAAGAGATATGATGGCTCTAATAGATTTATGTTTGGAAACTGGAGCAATCGTCTCATCATAGTCTTCTCCCTCCTCCTGGGAGAACCTTCTAGCCACAAATCTTGCCTTNAGGTGTGCTAGGCTAAGGTGCACTAGAATGTTGAAGAATTATTCTAAACGTCTCACTTGAAGTGCCCAAAACATTAGGTTTGGGTTTACTGCAACTGCAAAAATAGAAACCCTAGTTGTAGTTGCAACTAGTGCCACAATGATCTTGCCAAGCAATTGCCGATCTACCTTCTAGTAGCTAGACTGTCTGAAGGTAGCGTGGGCCCATAAATTGTTAAAATATTTGATGTGCTCATTTCACCATAGACAATATCACAATATTGTCACCCAACCATCGACATGTATCCACCCCCGACCACCTTAACCTTTGACAGATAGAATTATTCTAGAAGAAGCACTAGACCCAACAGATAACCAAGAGAGGGCGTACCTTTCTCCAAAGATAGCACACCAAGTAGAAACTCCCAAACCACAGACCAAAACTAGTTCCCAACTGTAGTTGTTGCAGTTGCACTCCTCCTCTAGAATTTCACACCACTTATCTTGAGTGAGAGTGTGTGTCCAAATGAGCTCAAGTGCCCTCTATTTATAGTGCTCCTTCTCAACTGTCTATGTTTCCTTTTCTTTCTGGAGGATAATACTTTAATATTATTTATTTTATTGAGCCGACTGGTCTTCTAGGGTTCTTACACATTCATTTAGGGTTTCTCTAGCTTCCAAAATATTCTATTCTAGCCAAAGGTTACACATCGAGGTTAATACCTCTCGCAATTACCATAATATGAAAACTCCCTCCTAGATAAGGAGGTATTAACTGTAATGGTATCAAACACATCCATCCATTTCACATGGCATGGGAAAGGCTCACATAGTCTTGTAGACCATTCTAAGGGTAGAATCATCATAACCACACAAGCTATCTCGTGATCATGTAGATCAAGTCATGAGCATCATCGTCACTATACATCTAGTTGGAAATCACCTCCATCACTATTGGTAGTCTCCATGGCAATCCAGTAGTAGTACACAATTACTACAATGCCATCTAATAGATCACAACAGTGTTGATCCATAATAGTACACAACTACTATCCAATGGTACACAACCACTCCTGATAGCGCAAAACTACTATCTAGTGACACAAAATCACTACCGGTGGAACAAATCAACCACAATAGTACATAACTATTGTTCAGATACATAGAGTCTCCAGTGCAATCAACTAATAGTTGTACAAGCTATCACCATGCAATAAAACAATCGCCTAACATCAAATCATATCATCGTCTGCATCATCTCTCGAGGCCATACTCCATCTGAGTAATCGGGCATGATGCTGAATAAGTCATGTGTTGGAATTAGCGCACTCAACAGAGTGTCTCACATAAGTCAATCACTCAATTGAGTGATACATGGACTATTATTATAATCTGTACATACGTCCTAAAAGAATGACTGTCCCAACAGATGTTGAATGCCTCACAATGGGATACAAGGATCATTCTCTCCACTGTATCATCTCTAATCCGTACTAGCATGACGCAAATGCATCATATATATCTAAGATATACTGGCATGATGTGGAGTATAATCCACATCATCTCTAAGCCATACTAGCATGATGCAAATGCGTCATATCTAAGATGTATTGGCTTGATGTGGCTTAATGTCTCTGCATCATCTCTAAATCGTACTATCATGGTGTCAATGCAACATCTTTAAGTTGTACTGGAATGAAGCGAGTCATATTCATCATTTATAAGATGTACTAGCATGATGTTAATTCATCATATCTAAGTTGTACTAACATGATGTGACTCAGGCATATGCATCATCTCTAAGTTGTACTAGCATGATGCTAATGCATCATATCTAAGTTGTACTAACATGATGCATCTCAAGACATTTGTATCATATCTAATATGTACTAGCATGATGCTGAAGCATCATATCTAAGCTGTACTAGTATGATATAGATCAACACTCCCTCTCAACCAAGGGATAAATCTCCACAAGTTCCAACTTGTCCCTCAAGTATGTAAACTTTATCTTGGATATAGCCTTTCTCAAAATATCAGTTGTATGATCATCGATGGAGATGTACTGGAGAATCACTTCTCCCTTCTAGACTTTATCACAGATAAAATAGTACTTGATCTCAATGTGCTTCGACCTGTCATGGAACATAGGGTTCTCTGAAAGTTTCATAGAACTTTGATTATCACAATATACCATAGTCGAATCCAACACCTGATCAAATAGTCCATAAACCATCTTACAAAGCTATACTGCTTCCGTACAATCATCACCCACTTCAATATACTCTGCTTCTGTAGTGTTGAGTGCAACAAACTTATGTTTCCTGCTAGCCCATGATATCATAACAGAGCCCTAAATGAAAAATATACCATAAGTACTCTTTCTGTCATCTGCACTCCCTGCCCAATCAGAATTAGTAAATCGATGCAACTGTACATCACTGTTTGAGGCATCAATTGTCGGTACAGGGAAAAATACATCAATGAGCCTTCAAATACATCAATTATTTTTCCCAATACATCAATGAGCCAATCAACTGTCGGTATAGGGAAAAATCTACTGGATCAGAATCAGAGTCTCTCAACTTCCTTAGATCTGTCACCATGGGAGTTGCCATGGATTTGCAATCCATCATCCCAAACGTCTGAAGGATATTTACAACATACTTCCTTTGCCCTAGGAATATTTCGTCACGCTTCTGCCATACTTCTAGTCCCAAATAATAATGCATGAGATCAAAATCCTTCATATGAAATTAAGAGGCTAGCTCCCTCTTACACTGGATAATGAGAGGCTCTGCACCAAGTTCTTGGAGTTTGCTAGATTGAGTCCATAAAAGGCCTTCTTTAATATGCATACATGGGTTTCTCTCGGGCGTACCTCAAAACCTTGAGGTTTCTCTATGTATACTTCTTCCTCAATTACTCCATTGAGAAAAATGGTGTTTACATCCATCTGATGTAGACTCCAACCTATGGATGTTGCAAGAGATATGATGGCTCTAATAGATTTATGTTTGGAAACTGGAGCAATCGTCTCATCATAGTCTTCTCCCTCCTCCTGGGAGAACCTTCTAGCCACAAATCTTGCCTTGTATTTATCGATACTCCCATATACTGCATGCTTTATCTTGTAAACCTATTTTGAAATGACTACAAACTTTCCTTAAGGTCTAGACATAAATTCCCATACATCATTTTTCATGATGGATTTATATTCTTCCATCATAGCTTCCTTCCATTCTTTCTTGTTTGTCAGGTTTTTTGCCTCAGTTTTGAATTCTTGGAACTTGCCAAATACTTCATCTTTCGTCTTTAACAAATACATCTAGGTTTTTCTTGAGAAGTCATCTATGAACATCACATACTAAAAAGAGCCTCCTAGAGACTTCACTGGCATAGGACCACATACATTTGAGTGTATGAGATCCAATATCTCCTTGGATCTATTCTCATTGCTTGGAAATGGCTTCTTAATATTCTTCCCAAGTACACATCCTTTGCAAACACTTTCGTGTACTAATTTTAGTTCTGGTATGCCTACAACCATGTGTTTTAGAGATGGAAATGATTGATAATGAAGTGGAGCATACCTTATATGCCATAACTCACTAGAATTGAGTTCATTATGTACAAGAGCTTGAGCATTCTGACCTGGGAGTTTATGCATTTTTCCTTCATGAATCCCAATGACTCTAGCATCTATTTTTGAATCTTTAGACCATACAAGAACTTTTCCATTGACAAAGGCTATTCTATCTCCTTTGTCTTTCAAGCAAGAAATAGATAATAAATTATTTTTCAAACCAGGAACATAGAAAACATTGCTAGGATGAACATTGTTACGTGATTCCATTTTGATAGAAGCTTTTCCAGTTACCTTGACTTCATAATAGTTCTTGTCTTTTCTCCAAGTTCCACTTTATGAGATGTTTCATTTTCCTTCATGCTTGAGAGATTTTCACAATCACCTACCATATGTATTGAAGCTCCACTATCAATTAGTCACATGGTGTCTTCAAGAGGTCTTGCAAGAGATGATTAGTAGAAGAATTTTGTTTCTTCATGCTTTGATTTCTTTGAAGGTACTTCATCATTAGTAGCTGATGCATGGTGTTCTTCTTTTATTTTCTTAGCTAATTTAGGACAATTATTTTTGTAGTCGCCATATTCATGGCATCCAAAACATTGTACCTTTGACATATCTTTCTTATGATTTTATTTCTTTCTTGAGTCAAATATTTTATTACTTTCATGTCTCTTGAACTTTATTGCATAGGCTTGAACATCTTCTTCCTTTTTAGATATTCCTTTTAAGTTTATCCTTGTCTCTTCTTGTGCGTGACAGGTCCAAAGTTCTTCCAGCATTGGAAACTCCTTTCTTGTATTCATTCTTTTAACAAATGCATCCCATGATCTAGAAAGACCATTAAGTGCTATATTCACAATTTCCATTTCTGGAATAACTTATTCAATAGATTGTAGTTGATATCTTAACTAAGAAATCCTAAAAAAGTATGAGGCTACAATTTCATCCTTAGTCATATTTGTGTCACGAAGCTTATTCTTCAAACTCATCACTTGTCCAATATTTCTGACTACAAAAGGGTTAGTTAGGGCATCATACATGTTCTTGGATGAGTCAAGATTGGATATGTAGGGTATCAAGTGATATTTTATAGAGAACACAATGGTACCGATAGCGTTGACGTCATTGTCCTTGAACTTTTCCATTGGTGCAACGTTATGAGGTTCTTTCTCTTTTCCTTCTTCAAACTGTGGTTCCACGATATCTAGAACTTTGTTCTTAGAAAGAATGAGGTCAGTCCTTGTCTTCCATGCTTTGAAATTTGAAGCTCCTTGAAGCTTGTTCTCTAACTTCATGGAGTAAGTCATGACTACCTTTGACTTTGATCAGTAAAACTTTGACTTTGACCCAAAAATTCAACCTTGACATTTTTTCTAGCTGAATGTACCAAGAGGTGTGCTAGGCTAAGGTGCACTAGAATGTCGAAGAATTATTCTGAACGTCTCACTTGAAGTGCCCAAAGTGTTAGGTTAGGGTTTACTACAACTGCAAAAATAGAAACCCTAGTTGTAGCTACAACTAGTGCCACAATGATCTTTCCAAGAAACTGTCGATCTACCTTCTAGTAGCTAGATTGTCTAAAGGTAGTGTGGACCCATAACTTGTTAAATATTCAATGTGCTCATTTCACCATAGACAATATCACAATATTGTCACCCAACCATCGACATGTAGCCACCCCCGAACACCTTAACCTTTGATAGATAGAATGATTCCGGAAGAAGCACTAGACCCAACAGATAACTAAGAGAGGGCGCACCTTTCTCCAAAGATAACACACCAAGTAGAAAGTCCCAAACCATAGACCAAACTAGTTCCCAACTGTAGTTGTTGCAGTTGCACTCCTCCTCTAGAATTTCACACCACTTATCTTGAGTCAGAGTGTGTGTCCAAATGAGCTCAAGCACCCTCTATTTATAGTGCTCCTTCTCAATTGTCTAGGCTGACTTTTCTTTCTGGAGGATAATACTTTAATATTATTTATTTTATTGAGCTGACTGGTATTCTAGGGTTCTTACACATCCATTTAGGGTTTCTCTAGCTTCCAGAATATTCTATTCTAGCCAAAGGTTACACATGGAGGTTAATACTGTTAGAGTTTAAACTATTATTAGGTTTCTTTTCAATTTACTAGATAACCATAGCATAGATAGGATCACTGANTATCATATCTAATATGTACTAGCATGATGCTGAAGCATCATATCTAAGCTGTACTAGTATGATATAGATCAACACTCCCTCTCAACCAAGGGATAAATCTCCACAAGTTCCAACTTGTCCCTCAAGTATGTAAACTTTATCTTGGATATAGCCTTTCTCAAAATATCAGTTGTATGATCATCGATGGAGATGTACTGGAGAATCACTTCTCCCTTCTAGACTTTATCACAGATAAAATAGTACTTGATCTCAATGTGCTTCGACCTGTCATGGAACATAGGGTTCTCTGAAAGTTTCATAGAACTTTGATTATCACAATATACCATAGTCGAATCCAACACCTGATCAAATAGTCCATAAACCATCTTACAAAGCTATACTGCTTCCGTACAATCATCACCCACTTCAATATACTCTGCTTCTGTAGTGTTGAGTGCAACAAACTTATGTTTCCTGCTAGCCCATGATATCATAACAGAGCCCTAAATGAAAAATATACCATAAGTACTCTTTCTGTCATCTGCACTCCCTGCCCAATCAGAATTAGTAAATCGATGCAACTGTACATCACTGTTTGAGGCATCAATTGTCGGTACAGGGAAAAATACATCAATGAGCCTTCAAATACATCAATTATTTTTCCCAATACATCAATGAGCCAATCAACTGTCGGTATAGGGAAAAATCTACTGGATCAGAATCAGAGTCTCTCAACTTCCTTAGATCTGTCACCATGGGAGTTGCCATGGATTTGCAATCCATCATCCCAAACGTCTGAAGGATATTTACAACATACTTCCTTTGCCCTAGGAATATTTCGTCACGCTTCTGCCATACTTCTAGTCCCAAATAATAATGCATGAGATCAAAATCCTTCATATGAAATTAAGAGGCTAGCTCCCTCTTACACTGGATAATGAGAGGCTCTGCACCAAGTTCTTGGAGTTTGCTAGATTGAGTCCATAAAAGGCCTTCTTTAATATGCATACATGGGTTTCTCTCGGGCGTACCTCAAAACCTTGAGGTTTCTCTATGTATACTTCTTCCTCAATTACTCCATTGAGAAAAATGGTGTTTACATCCATCTGATGTAGACTCCAACCTATGGATGTTGCAAGAGATATGATGGCTCTAATAGATTTATGTTTGGAAACTGGAGCAATCGTCTCATCATAGTCTTCTCCCTCCTCCTGGGAGAACCTTCTAGCCACAAATCTTGCCTTCTATTTATCGATACTCCCATATACTGCATGCTTTATCTTGTAAACTCATTTTGAAATGACTACAAACTTTCCTTAAGGTCTAGGCATAAATTCCCATACATCATTTTTCATGATGGATTTATATTCTTCCATCATAGCTTCCTTCCATTCTTTCTTGTTTGTCAGGTTTTTTGCTTCAGTTTTGAATTCTTGGAACTTTCCAAATACTTCATCTTTCGTCTTTAACAAATACATCTAGGTTTTTCTTGAGAAGTCATCTATGAACATCACATACTAAAGAGAGCCTCCTAGAGACTTCACTGGCATAGGACCACATACATTTGAGTGCATGAGATCCAATATCTCCTTGGATCTATTCTCACTGCTTGGAAATGGCTTCTTAATATTCTTCCCAAGTGCACATCCTTTGCAAACACTTTCGTGTACTAATTTTAGTTCTGGTATGCCTACAACCATGTGTTTTAGAGATGGAAATGATTGATAATGAAGTGGAGCATACCTTATATGCCATAACTCACTAGAATTGAGTTCATTATGTACAAGAGCTTGAGCATTCTGACCTGGGAGTTTATGCATTTTTCCTTCATGAATCCCAATGACTCTAGCATCTATTTTTGAATCTTTAGACCATACAAGAACTTTTCCATTGACAAAGGCTATTCTATCTCCTTTGTCTTTCAAGCAAGAAATAGATAATAAATTATTTTTCAAACCAGGAACATAGAAAACATTGCTAGGATGAACATTGTTACGTGATTCCATTTTGATAGAAGCTTTTCCAGTTACCTTGACTTCATAATAGTTCTTGTCTTTTCTCCAAGTTCCACTTTATGAGATGTTTCATTTTCCTTCATGCTTGAGAGATTTTCACAATCACCTACCATATGTATTGAAGCTCCACTATCAATTAGTCACATGGTGTCTTCAAGAGGTCTTGCAAGAGATGATTAGTAGAAGAATTTTGTTTCTTCATGCTTTGATTTCTTTGAAGGTACTTCATCATTAGTAGCTGATGCATGGTGTTCTTCTTTTATTTTCTTAGCTAATTTAGGACAATTATTTTTGTAGTCGCCATATTCATGGCATCCAAAACATTGTACCTTTGACATATCTTTCTTATGATTTTATTTCTTTCTTGAGTCAAATATTTTATTACTTTCATGTCTCTTGAACTTTATTGCATAGGCTTGAACATCTTCTTCCTTTTTAGATATTCCTTTTAAGTTTATCCTTGTCTCTTCTTGTGCGTGACAGGTCCAAAGTTCTTCCAGCATTGGAAACTCCTTTCTTGTATTCATTCTTTTAACAAATGCATCCCATGATCTAGAAAGACCATTAAGTGCTATATTCACAATTTCCATTTCTGGAATAACTTATTCAATAGATTGTAGTTGATATCTTAACTAAGAAATCCTAAAAAAGTATGAGGCTACAATTTCATCCTTAGTCATATTTGTGTCACGAAGCTTATTCTTCAAACTCATCACTTGTCCAATATTTCTGACTACAAAAGGGTTAGTTAGGGCATCATACATGTTCTTGGATGAGTCAAGATTGGATATGTAGGGTATCAAGTGATATTTTATAGAGAACACAATGGTACCGATAGCGTTGACGTCATTGTCCTTGAACTTTTCCATTGGTGCAACGTTATGAGGTTCTTTCTCTTTTCCTTCTTCAAACTGTGGTTCCACGATATCTAGAACTTTGTTCTTAGAAAGAATGAGGTCAGTCCTTGTCTTCCATGCTTTGAAATTTGAAGCTCCTTGAAGCTTGTTCTCTAACTTCATGGAGTAAGTCATGACTACCTTTGACTTTGATCAGTAAAACTTTGACTTTGACCCAAAAATTCAACCTTGACATTTTTTCTAGCTGAATGTACCAAGAGGTGTGCTAGGCTAAGGTGCACTAGAATGTCGAAGAATTATTCTGAACGTCTCACTTGAAGTGCCCAAAGTGTTAGGTTAGGGTTTACTACAACTGCAAAAATAGAAACCCTAGTTGTAGCTACAACTAGTGCCACAATGATCTTTCCAAGAAACTGTCGATCTACCTTCTAGTAGCTAGATTGTCTAAAGGTAGTGTGGACCCATAACTTGTTAAATATTCAATGTGCTCATTTCACCATAGACAATATCACAATATTGTCACCCAACCATCGACATGTAGCCACCCCCGAACACCTTAACCTTTGATAGATAGAATGATTCCGGAAGAAGCACTAGACCCAACAGATAACTAAGAGAGGGCGCACCTTTCTCCAAAGATAACACACCAAGTAGAAAGTCCCAAACCATAGACCAAACTAGTTCCCAACTGTAGTTGTTGCAGTTGCACTCCTCCTCTAGAATTTCACACCACTTATCTTGAGTCAGAGTGTGTGTCCAAATGAGCTCAAGCACCCTCTATTTATAGTGCTCCTTCTCAATTGTCTAGGCTGACTTTTCTTTCTGGAGGATAATACTTTAATATTATTTATTTTATTGAGCTGACTGGTATTCTAGGGTTCTTACACATCCATTTAGGGTTTCTCTAGCTTCCAGAATATTCTATTCTAGCCAAAGGTTACACATGGAGGTTAATACTGTTAGAGTTTAAACTATTATTAGGTTTCTTTTCAATTTACTAGATAACCATAGCATAGATAGGATCACTGAGAGAAACACAATCACAAGAGACACATAATTTATCCTGGGAAACCCTCATGGGGGAGAAAACCCAACAAAAACTTCCTTAATATAGATAGCCAATACAATGCCAAGACAATAAACCAAACACTAGAAAATATCCTCTCTCAAGTAATGAGCCTCTCTCTCTTCCTTCTTCTCCAACTGCAACTACCAAACTTGTGCTCTAGATGATCGAATGAGTGAGTGAACAAATGAGTGGTTGGCTTCCTTTATTTATACAAACTGGCAGGCACTGAAAGGAGGTGTCTCTTCACCGACAGGGTCGACTTCTCTTTCTGGGTGGTTAGAACCACTTTAATTTGCCCGGGGGCCAACTTCTGAGTTTGCATATTACAATTAGGGTTTGACCAATCCAAAAAAGGGGATTTGGTCATTTATAATGCCCGACATGATCAATCCACAAAAGGGTATTGATCTAATGAATAATACATCAATAATAAATATAATACTCTTTGTACTTACAATATTTCAACACTCCCCCTTAACAATAAAAGTATTCTACAACATCATCAGGAGAGGGAGAGGGAAACATCATCAACAACATCTGGAACACTGACTGGCATATCTATAAATCATCAAAAGTTTTTCTCATCATCAATATCATCAAAAATACAACACAAACGCTGGAGCATCATCAACATCAACACTAGGCTGAGAGTCTTCAACATGAAGCTGTCATCACAACATGAAGCTGGCTACACAATATCATCAACACGAAGTTGGCATCATAGTACGATATTGACAACACAACATCATCAACACGAAGCTGACATCACAACACAAGGCTGGCAACACATCATCACAACACGAGGCTTGCAACACATCATCACAGCATGAGGCTGGCAACACATCATCACAACACGAGGCTTGCAACACATCATCACAACATGAGGCTGGCAACACATCATCACAACACGAGTCTGACACATCATCAACACGAGGCTGACAACACATCATCAACACGAGGCTGACAACACATCATCAACACGAGGTTGGCATCACAACACTAGGATGGAAACAAAGCACTACTTCCCCTTTCGAGGGAGGTCCTTACGGAATACACCAAGCTTATCTCAAAAGTGCTCAAACTTTACACGAGATAGAGGCTTGGCCAACACATCAACAAATTGTTCATCCGTGCTAACATACTAGATATTTATGGCTCCCTTTTGCACCATATCACAGATGTAATGATATCGGATCTCTATGTGTTTTGACTTGTCATGGAACACAGGGTTCTCTGTCATCTTTATGCAGCTCTGGTTATCACATAGGATCATGGTTGCTTCCATCTCTAGATCAAATATACCTATCAACAACTTCCGAAGCCATATGGCTTCACAAATGGCAGAATATGCAACAATTTATTCTGCTTCTGCCTTGCTGAGAGAAATGTTTGATTGCTTCCTACTCTACCATGAGATCATGGCTGACCCCATACTGAAACAACATCCTAAAGTTCTCTTTCTCTCAGAGACACTTCCAGCCCAATTTGAATCAGTATAACCAATCAGTCTGAAGTCATGATCTCCATCATAACTGAGACCACAATATAATGTACCCTTAAGGTACCTCATCACATGTTTTACAGTAACCAGGTGAACACGTATGGGCTCTACCAAAAACTGACTCAAGGTGTTCACAACAAAACATTAATCTGGCCTGGTGTTCATCAGATACATCAATAATCCAATGATCTATCTGTACAACGTAGCATCAATTAATTCTGATGAAGAGTCAACCAGGAGCTTCAACTTTGTTTCCATGGGTGTATTCATGGACTTGCACTCCAACATATCAAATATTTTTAGTATTTCAACTGCATACTTCCCTTGGTTAAGGAAGATCCTCTTTGGGCTTTGCCAGACCTCAAGACCTAAGAAATAGTGCATTAGGCCAAGGTGTTTCATCTCAAATTCTGTAGCGAGATTCTTCTTACATTCAGTGATGATATTTTCTTCTCCAGTTAAGAATAAGTCATCCACATACAACAACAATATAACAAGATCATCATTCATAACCTTGAAGTAAAGGTTAGAATCAACTTTACTTTTGGTAAAGCCTAAGNAGAAAGATTCTCTATCAAGGCTTTGAATTCCTTGAATTTACTGAACACTTCATCTTTTGATTTCAAAAAGTAAACCCAGGTTTTACGAGAATAGTCATCAATAAAATATACATAGTATACATACCCACTGATGGAGGATGATGGAATTGGGCCACACACATCTGAGTGAATGAGGTATAGGACTCCTTCTGTTTTACTGTCTCTCTTCGGAAAAAGGTTCTTGATGTTCTTTCCTTGTGCACATCCATTTCACACACCTTCATGGTCAACCTTGAGTTCCGGTAGACCTGTGACTGCCTTGCTTACAAAGGATAATGCCTTGTAGTTGATGTGGGATAATATTCTATGCCAAAGTTCACATGGATTCTCAATGGAGTGGGTCATGGATGCTTCTGAGTGACCCTTTAGCTTATACAAACCACCTTCTTCTTTTCCAACAATAATTGCTTCTTCCATGGTTTTTCCTTTGGCCCACATAAGGAATTCTCCATCTATGAAGGAAACTCTGAAGCATTTATTTTCTAAAGATGAGATGGAGAGTAATTTCTTTGTCAAACCTGGTACATAGAGTACATCCTTCATCTTCATTGGGGTCCCTAAATTAAGCTTGTAATTTGATTCTCCTACTCCCTTGATAGGGTATTGATAATCATCTCTAAGTGTAACTTTCTGAGAAAACTTATTTTCTGAAAGGAAAGAGAGAATGTATCTTTGACCTGTCATGTGCTTGGAAGCACCACTATAAATGAGCCAAGTGTCCTCACCAGGTGATACTGATCCCGAGAGGGCAGATATTAAGACATAGTCTTCAATCTATTCTTTTATCATCTTTGTGGGTGGCTCTTCATATTCAACTGCATGGGCATGGTACCTCTTGTTTTTCTTATTTTATTCTTCTCGTCTAGCTGGAAAATGTTTCACAGTATGCCCCATCTTTTCACAATGGTAACATTGGTAGGATGATAAATCTTTTTCTCTTCTTCGTCCTTTTTGAAACTTCTGGAATCTCCTTGGTTGAGATTCTTTATGTATGAATTTGTTTTTGGGGTGAGACTCCTTATGAGTTTCTTTATGGAAGTAAGACTTATTTATTCCTCCCTTAGTGTGAGTATCTAGGGTTTGATCTTCATCTATTGATAGCAAATCTTCTCGGTTAGCTACTCTTGATTCTTCTTGAACACATTCTTCCCAAAGACTGTCAAATTGTAGTTTGTCTTTTCTGGCATAAATAGTTTGGATGAATGCATCCCAAGGTCTTGTGAGACCATTAAGGGCTGCCATTATAAGTTCATCTTCATCTATAGTATCTTCAATTTCTTCTAGTTGTTCTTTGAATTGCGATATTCTAGAGAAATATTCCTGGATTGTTTCTCCTTTCTGCATCCTTGTATTCTTGAGTTGAGTCCTTAGATTCATCTTCTACTTTATGTTCTTTCCTTCATATAATCTGGTTAGGGCATCAAACATTTCTTTTGGAGTCTTATTTGAAGACACTTGAGGAATCAAGTGATCTTTGATAGAATCTGCAATGATTATTTTGGCCCTAACTGTGTCCTTTTGGTGCTTTTCTTTGGTTGCAACATCGACGGGTTCTGGTACATCTTCTTTAATGAATCTTGCTAGGTCATTCTCTTCAAGAATGAGTCCAATCCTATACTTCCAGGAATGGAAGTTTTCCACACCTTCTATATTATCAACAAGCTTAGTGCTTGCAAACATCTTTTACCTGGATCTAGGAAAATGACCAAAAAATGAAAATGCTCAGAATTGAATTTTGAACTTACTAGGAAGTGCACTTGGCTGAGGAGAGTAGCCTAGTGTGGTTATATTTCAGAAAATCCAAAATTTTCCCTTCAAACTTGACCAACGGATTTCTGGACTGGTGCTTCTGGTACTTTTGGTTTCCTGGTACTTCTGGTATTGGTGAAAAATAGGGTTTCAATTTCTGGGAGTTCTATCCACTGAAAAGGTGCGATGAAGGTGCCAAAGAGTTCCTAGGGCTAGGGCACACTTTTCTAGATGACTTTTGCGCTGAAATTCCTTTTCAAGAAAAAACCCTAATTTTCTTGTACGACAACAATGATGTTTTTCTTTTTCTTATGAAAGATTCTCTCTTCGGCTTAGCTCTGATACCATGTTAGAGTTTAAGCTATTATTAGGTTTCTTTTCAATTTACTAGATAACCATAGTATATATAGGATCACTGAGAGAAACACAATCACATGAGACACATCATTTATCCTAGGAAACCCTCATGGGGGAGAAAACCTAACAAAAACTTCCAAGATAGCCAATACAATGCCAAGACAATAAACCAAAAACTATAGAATATCCTCTCCCAAGTAATGCTCCTCTCTCTCTTCCTTCTCCAACTGCAACTACCAAACTTGCCTCTGGATGATCGAATGAGTGAGTGAACAAATGAGTGGTTGGCTTCCTTTATTTATACAAACTGGCAAGCGCTAAAAGGAGGTGTCTCTTCACTGGTAGGGCCAAATTCTCTTTCTGGGTAGTTAGAACCACTTTAATTTTCCTGGTGGCCGACTTCTCAATTTGTATATTACAATTAGGGGTTGACCAAGCCGTAAAAGGGGATTTGGTCATTTATAATGCCCGACATGATCAATCCACAAAAGGGGATTGATCTAATGAATAATACATCAATAATAAATAGAATACTCTTTGCAGTTACAATATTTCAACAAATAGCTCCCATAGATACCATAATATCAACATCCTACACCTCATTACATTTCCCCCAAATCTTCCTAAAGCATCAATAAATATGAAATCCCGACCTCTTAAGAGCTTGGATAAATCTTGAACTACTTTCTCCCTCGATTGCCATCAATTCTTGTATGAACATGATAGAGGGACTATGAATCTCAATTAATATTTTTATAGCCAATTTCTTTGAGGAATTGGCCAGTCCTCTATAGTTGAGAGTTAGGAATATCATTTGGGAACATCCCTAGGGGAATTTTCTCCAAGGGCCTTAATCAATGAATGTTATCATCCACTCCTAACTTTATAATTTGCTTGCTTTTGAACCAAAGAAAGGAATGATTTTCTACCCCTTTGTATAACTTTAGAGCCTTTTTAGGTGTTTCAATCCTCCTTCAACCCTCCTAGAAAATGACATGATCCTTTGGTCTTAGGTCTGGGGTTGTATTTGGCATCCTTAGAGGTTTGGGATTCATTGAATGATTCTAGGCCCAAATTATTCTCATGTGAGGTGGTAGGGAAATATTAAGGCTTGGGATTAATGTAGGAGGTCCCTTCCAATTCATCCAAAGGAATGAGAGGAGGGGGATAGGGGATAGAGATCCCTAAAATGCTAGTCATTAAATCACCATGATGATCTGAGTTTTTTTTCTCTAGTCATACCTCCCAAGACTCTAAAAGCAAGTGGCCAAAATAATTTTCAAATTTATAGGGAGGAGGTCAATTTTTCTTACTCAAGATATGCGAGT
>JZKD02S0467690.1:195076-217081 GCA_000966675.3 Picea glauca
CAGTTTGGTAAAGTAGTTAGAGTTGGTTATTTGCTAAAAAGGAAAAAGAGTTTGTTTTTTAAGTTCACCATTCAAATATAGTCCGTGCACTGAAAAGTTTGTTAAAGAAAAGTTTGTTACAAAGAGTTAGTTGTAAAATTTTGCTTTTGATTAGAAGTAATCTTGCTTTCAATTTTCGTATTGTTATCCTCTTTTTCGTCTCTTATAACATCACTAGTTTCACCATCATATCCCTTGAGTAAATCAAGCCATTAAAAAGAACACTAAATCTAAAATAAACTAGACTTTTTTTGTTTGTAGGGTCAACCAACTAGTTTAGGGTTAGGCCTTGAATTAGGTTGGAGAGGAAAATCTTCAAGGACGTTAAATAAAAAATTGGAGTCTGATTTAGGGAGTGCTTAAGTCCAGTTTTATAAAATTTATCTAGGAACCCCCTCTAGCACATGGTCTAAAAACGAGGTTGCGTGAGGAAAGGCAGCAAAGATAACACCTCCAAAGTCAGACTGAACGTAGTGGGGAATGCATATTGAGGATCTGTCTTGGGAGTACTACCGACTGCATTTGCCTATGGAGCTTCATGGACCTCGAATCCATTCAAGATCCTTTGTTGTCTTCTAGACCACTTGATCTCGATACCCTCGATAGGTTTCAGACTTGTTATCCTTCTTATTTCGATCCACCCAACTGTCAATTGTACCCACCTAGTGACTGATTGCGAGCTGGAAACATAGTTGCCCATATTCTAGGGACTTACACGAGTGACTGTAGGGGTATACCGCGGTACCTAGGGTAGGCATCGAGTCACGCTTTATAGAGTATACCTGGAGGGTTCTTCCGTGTTCGAGTTGCACTTGCACCAGTTATTTTCTCTAGTGTTGACTGGCATAACTGTTCTTCCTACTAGATAGTCATATGCTTGATTTTCCTTTAGGAATTTTTAGTGTGTGCTATTTGCTCCCTAGTTTTCCATAGTGAGTTATTTAGTCATTTCTTTGGGTCTCTAACCTAAGGTGGTATACCACCCACTCTGTCAGTCGTGAGGACTTCTCAGTCTTCTGCTTAGAAATGTGGAGTTGCCTCTTTATAGGCATTGTTTTTTTATAACACTAGTTCACTGGAATCAGTGTGTGAGACTTTTACAGATTTGAATGATCCTGCAAGGGGAGAAACTGTGCATAAGATATTCATGGATAAGGTTTCGGATGCTACCAAATAAGGAACCCCTTCGCAAGGGGATTCTTGTGCTTTTCCTTTCTTCAGAAACGTTGGTGTCCCTTTGATGGCCACTTTGTACATTCCTGGGTTGAATGTGGGATTACTAGTTTGGTTGGGTACCATTCCAAATGTCCCTAATGATGTTGAAGCTTCTCAGTTAATAACCTTATTTCATGGGCACCATGTTGATGTTCCTTCATCAGCAAAGTATTCTCCTCCTCCTTCTCCCATCTCTGGTGAAAGTACAATTACTAGTAATCAGAAGTCTAAACGAAATAGAAAGAGGAAGAATAGGAAGAAGAAATCACCAACCTCTACGAGTCATGTTGGAGATAGGTCGTTAAACTCTGCAAGTCATGTTGAAGACCAACACCCAACCTCTCTAAGTCCTGCTGGGGTCATGGACTTAGTCCCTGCAAGTCATAATGGAGTTCAATCACCAACCTCTGCAAGTCATGTTGGAGATAGGTCCTCAACCTATGTAAGTCATGTTGAAGACGAGCACCCAACCTCTGCAAGTCATGCTGGGGGAAAGAACCCATCCTATGCAAGTCATGCTGGGGGAAAAATTCCAATCACTGCTAGTCATATTGGCGATAGGTATGTAGCCTCTATGATTCATGTTATCGACCTATCACCAACCTCTATAAGTCATGTTGGAGATGTGAAAACTTCCACTTCTAGTCATGCTGGGGGCATTGATTCTGCTGAGAAACCTAGAAGGATAGGATGTAAGCCTAAGTTCCCTTGTAATATTTGCAAGGGAGATCACCTTACTCATTTATGCCTTGGCCTTTAAGATGTACGAAGATTTTGGTCCCTGTCTGCAAGCTCTTCTAATTCTGAGTCTTCTGAGGTTTCCTCACAGTCCATTCAACTTTTGGTTGATGAAGTGGTCATGTCAATGCAATCTTTGACTGATCCTACTCCTCTTTTGGGGGGTGATGTGCCTGTAGACCATGTTGTCTCACAGCCTATTCATCCAGTGGTTGAGAAAGTGGTCATGTCGATGCAGTCTTCAGCTAATCCTACTCTTCTCTTGGAGAGTGTCAAGTTTACTAAAGTGGTCATGCCGATGCAATCTTCAGCTGATCCAACTCTTCTCTTGGAGAGTGATGTGTCTATCGACTATGTTTTTATCATTTCCAGTTCAGTACTTTCAGAACAAGGGGGCATTCCGATCACTTAGAGCACACCCCCTCCAAGTCTAGGATGGTTTCCTTTGATTGGAATGACCTTGTTGAGCCCTGTCTTCCTTCTTCAACACCTTTTCAAATAAGGGTTGAAGTTAATTCAACAAGCATTTATCGATGTATGGTGGATGAAGGAACTTCCAAAATTATTTTATCCTCCTCGGTTTGGCGAGCCTTGGGATCTCCCGAGCTTGTGTTTGCTTCGCATGAGATGTTGGCTTTTGACAGACGTCCTAGTGAAAATTTGTGGATTCTTCCTCAGTTGCCTATCTCATTAGGTGGGAAGACTGTCCTTGTCTATGTTATAGTGGTGCAAGGCCCGTTAGATTTCAATATGATTCTTGGGCGTGATTATAAATATGCTATGAATGATGTGGTGTCTATGCTTTTCCGGGTGATGCATTTCCCTCATAATGGAAGCATTTTCACTATTGACTAGCTGACATCTGATAATCACCATCCTAAATTGGCGTTAATTCAGGATGCCCCTTTATATGTTTCTAGTGTTCATGTAGAATCTACCCCGCCATGGGTTAATTATGTGATGTTTTATCCTTGATTTTCTATTTCTCCTGAGCAAGAACTTGTTCACTCACATTTTCCTTCTCGAGACATGGTCTCGACAATTGATCGATTGGTTTATCCAATGGGGACATGGGAGCCCTTGCTTCCCCCTTTTGGTACAAGTGATATCATCGGTATTACTTGAGAAAAGTATCCCCCTGGAGTCTTCTTTAATCCCTCTTCAGACTCTCTAAACATAAAAATATTGCTGAGCGATCTTGTTTCCCTTCACGCTTGCCAAACTCAATTTTGAAGGCATGTCTGTCCAACAGTATTTTACCCCTTTTTAGGTCCAGACGATCAATTGCACGAATAAAGGTATGCTCTAGGAACTTCGGTTTGCTAGAAGAGTATTCTCAGGCATAAGTTTAACCTTTTATTGGGTCTAAGGGAGTAAATTTTTGAAAAAGAACATTCTCCTTGGTTTTGGTTTGTCACCTTTTTCAAGACTTGGAGATTACTCACGAAAAAGGAACCCCCATGGAGTCCATAGTTAAGCTCTTTTCAGACTCCCTAAAATTGAAAAGATCGTCGAGTGACCTTGTCCCTTCACACTCATTAAATTGGTCAAGAAGAACATCTACTGGCATGAGTTTAACCCTTTTTCCAACCTGTATATTATAGCTTATGCCTCGGGAGATTCATCTTACCAGGAGAGTTCTCCTCAGTAATTTTTATAATTTTTCGGGCTAAGGAGACTAAACTAAGAAGAAGGTTGTGAGTCCATAGTTAAGCTCTTTTTAGACTCCTTAAAATTCAAAATATTGTCGAGTGATCTTGTCTTTGTTACACTCGTTAAAATGGTTTTGAATAGACGTCTTTTTAGTGCAAGTTTAACCCTTTTTCAAACCTTCTAGACTATCTCTGAAAAAGGTACTCCCTGGAGTCTTGTTTTATGTTTTTTTAGACTCTCTAAACGTGAAAAAGCTACCAAGCTTACCTTCTCTAGGCTTGTTAAAATTACATTGAAGGGGGTCTCATTGTGTCTTGCTAATCACATTTGCATCCCTGCGTCTTTGGCATAATGCTGGCTCCATGTTGCTCTCAGTTGAACCTTTGAAGCATGCCTTATACGCAAGCCTTGTAGAACTTTGCTTCTGTGACTTGACACCTTGACCCGTGGAGGAAGTTTCCCAGAGTGTCCTTTTCCTACACATGTCTCCTTGCTCCGAGCATTAGTGTGTTCCTTGCACCTGGAACTAGTACGCTTTCTTGTGACACTTATTCCTCCTTTGTAACGTAGCATTATTTTATTCTTTTTCAAGCTCTTTAAAAAATTGAAAAAGACAAAAAAATCAAATATCCCAAAAAGAGGGGACAGGAAATATGTATTCTTTTTTGGCAGCACAAAGAGTCTCCCTTGGACAAAGCACATCCTTTCATTTGTTCATCAAGCATTGGGATCTAGTATGACCTTAGGAAGTTTTTCTCGCTACATAGAGTTGTGTCCTACTCCGTTTAGTTACTCTTCCAAACACATGGAGAGTTTGTGTTGCCTCCTACATCATGAACTTATGTCAGTATCATGCTTTCCTAGTCTGATCATATTTTGTGCTTTTGTCCAAGGGAATTTTCACCCAACCTGAGTCGGCCTTTCTGTAGTTTGTCTCTTGACCTCATGAGTCGGCCATCCTAAGAGTCCAGTCAAGTCTTGATTCAAAATCAATGAAGTTCTCTACTTGATCATCGATATCCTCTTGTCTTTCTCGACGAGCCATCGAAGACCTCAGGGTAGTGAAGTCTTACACTCATATTGTAATCCTACATAAGTTTTGAAGATCTTGAAGTCATTGCTCGAGCTTTGAAGGCCTCATCTCCAGCCATCAGGCGTCATTGGCTTCTTGAAGATGGATAATATATATATTTGATTTTGAGATGTAGATCTGTTGTGTATTGCTTGTGTCTACACTTTATATAGTTATATGACATGGATATTCCATGTATTTGATTGGCATGCATGATTTATTTCATCCCAAGCATGGGTATGCCCGCCTCAGAGAGACAATTGTTATTTTGCATATGGAACCTCCCGAACTCTGGTCCCGGGCTCACTTGATTTCGTACATTGGTGAATATTTTGTAATGTATTTCAGACATCAGATGCTCTTATGACCTCACACATTAGGGGGCATCTGTTATAACCCTAAATTTCTCTACACATGCATACATGGCCTTGGCCCTCTTACTTGCATTTTTTTCCAAAGCACTGTTGAGTTACTCTTCTTAAAAAACCAATTTTTAGAAGATGTACCGGCCCCACACCATTTTTTTCCACGTACGTATGCTTGAAGCACCACAAAAACCCGCGTACATACACATGCTGCACCATTACAACCCATGTATACTTGCAAAAGTTGCAAAAATAAAAAGTTGTAAGGAATTCGTTGAGATTATGGGATATTGGTAGTTTTCCAACTAATCCACCTGCTATAGCTCGTCAGCCAACTGAATAACCATCCTTTTGTCATATAAAATGAGGTGTTTGGGTCTCATTTCTAATCTAAGCATAAGAACAATGAAACTTTGCCCGATTTCATTTCCCCTCCTTGCCCAAGATATTGTTTCCTTTTGTGAGAATTGCCTCAACATTCCCTCATCAACCCCTTCTTCCCCCATTTAACCCATTCACTTCCCAAGAAGAGATCATAAGGTTGAGAGGAGAATTTCATACAAGGTGCACTTGGAGCTTGGTAAAGAGGAGCCCAGACCAGGTACGTGGAACGGTGGTTGACTTAGATTGTAAATGTATAATATTCATGTTATTAATAAAATAATTACATTTTCCTGTCCCAAATGATGGTGTCTTGAATACTTTTATTGGTTTATGCTTGACATTCTAACATCTAACCCTAACTTATATATGGAATATCATTCTTGTAGTTTTCTGTTTGTCAATATTTGGATGTAGGTCATCCATGGGAGGAGGCGTGCAGTCAACGAAACTTCCAAGCGCTAGGAGGCCATCACCAAACGTGGGATTAGATGTATAGTTACCCGATATCCATTTTCTTTCTTTCTTCATATGAGTTTTGGTATGTTTGGGGTAGTATAGAGAAATAATTGACTTTTAGACGGTTAATCGATCTGCCTACATTCTAAACCCTAGTGTAGTCAAAGGGGGGTTTGTCCTACTAGCAATGACTATAAAAGTGACAGACCTTCAAAGGTTTGTCATAGATTCTTGTGTTAAAACAACTAATGATTAGAAACTGTTTGCACTGGAAAGTAGCGGATTTAGACGAGAAGCATCCTCTCTGGCCTTGAGGAACAAGGATCTCTATAGTCATGACAATTTTACCTATGCTCTATCTCAGGTTCCTAGATATATTGAGTGCATTCAGACTTGTGGTCCACAATGGTTGGGGCTGAAATTTCATTTCCCTCTTATTTGGCTGCCAACAAAGAAATATCAACATAAGTACATATTGACTAAGAAGATCGGAAGGGAATGTTGGGAACAAGTGATTTATTCTAGGGGATACATGAATTTAGAAGATAATTCTGCATCATCCTACAATCTTTATAATTTTCATTGGAAAAGTTCATGCCCCGAATCAGACTCTGATTATGAGTGAGTGGTTGCATGGGGACATGCAATGGTGTGGTTGGGGGGACCTACATATGCTTCCAACTGGTGTTGAAACACCTAGTTGAAAAACGCACGAAGAAGACTATGGCACCACTGATTGACTCTCCTCGTGGATCTAACATATCCAATTGGTAGAGGGAGATCTTATGGAGACTGGAATTAGAACAACTTATCTAGGGAATCGTGCAACTTGCCACATCATTGGATAAAAATTGGAGTACCGATTTCTAAGTTTCTAATTTTTGTTATTGTAATCCTAACAATATCTGTTTTAAGAATTTATGAACAGCTTGAGAATCGAAAGATTCTCAAGACTGTTCAAACTACTAGTAGTTTCATTTTATTCTTAGAACAAGACATGATTTAAAAGATGTACAAAGTGTTTACACTAGGGAGATATTCCTTGTTTTTCCATTGAGCACTGGAGAATCAACATTGTATATGGAAATTTAATATCTTAATAAGAAGTGGAAATGTTCAACTGAATTTCTATTAGTGATTAATTCTTTTTAGTTTTTTTATAGGCAACTCTGTTTAGAGGCAAGGGCCCACCTCCACACAAAGCTTACCTCAATCTATTGTTAGTTTTCTCTTCCGGTGCATGTCACATGATAAATCAACAACTTAACCTTTGTCTGCAGTCTGTATGATTAATGTTGCTGAAGCAGTAATTATTTTTGGATTGAGGTTGTTTAATAGATTGCAATTACTACTATAACAATTTTTTATCTTTAAAGTGTAATATTTCCTGAATGGTTTAGTTATTCCTTGTCACTTGATGATTAGTATTGTTGTTGCATCTCAACCATCTCACTGAATGATATCATAGATTAAGTTCTCTACTATTTATTGTTGAGCCAGATCTAGATGGAGGTGTGCACAATTTATTTGAAGTGCAAATTTTATTCATGCAATCATAGAGTAGATCTTTTGAGAATATTTAACTTCTTGAAAAAGTAATATATATATTTTAATTCATTTCATCTGAGTGGTTTCTTTTCTACAAGGAGTGGTTTAGTGGTGAAGGATTAATTCAACAGTTAGATTTAGAACTGTTCAGTGAGAAGGAAATCTATAACAGTCTCAACAATGATCAAAGTTTGAGTAGGTATTTATTAGCTTGGGTGATTGCATATGACTTAGTGTCATAACACTCAATGTTTATGCTTAGACTATGCTTGATTGCCTTTGAAATAACTAGACTAGATTACAAATCATTTCATAATTTTTTTATTGAGAGGCTACATTTAAAGTTTTTTTAATAATGACATTAAAATTATAAATTCATTAGAGGAATGTTGGTCTCATTGGCAATAGATGTCCTATGATGACTGCGTAGGAATCTAGTAGGCCAATACACATACCATTTTTCTCTTCGCTTAGCAACTCATGGCTCATTCCTTTTATGAATACCAACATGTATTCTCAAAGAAAATATAAATAAACATAATATATTATAAATAAATCAATCAAGATACTACAAAGGGCTCAAGCTTCATACAAGCATCAAATGAGAACTAGAAGCATTCAAGGGACTAACACAATATTTAATCAAAATAAAACGAAACTTCCAAAGTTGAAAAAATGGTCCAAATGAAAACAACAAACAAACCATTAAAATTTTCTAAGATATCAAAGTTACAAATCCAAGAAGTTTCGTGCACTTGAGTCTTAAATGAGCCCATTCTTGCTTAATGAAAGCCTTGTTAATTAGTTATTTAGCCTTTAATACTAGGACACTATCTATGTGAAGAGATAGGTCTCAACTTCATCAAATGTCAGCTTCATTTCTTGTCTCAGATAGAAAAAAGAGAATGTCTTAGTCAACTATCAAACCATAAAACTTAAAATAGCTTGGATCAAATAAATGTAGCAGCTAGCTTCAATGTTACACTATTTAATACAAAATATAGAACCTATTTTTTCCTTAAATGCAATCTAAAATTTGCAGATGGTAATCTTGCTCCCATAAATAATTACCTTTTTCCAACATACTCCAAAAATAGAGGAACAATTAAGTCAATAAACTAACAATAATCACATCACATGTGCCATTCCATTCATTATTTCTACAACACCAATCATCAATGGAACATGCAAGTCAAAATAAGAGTCCCCTCATGTATATTGGTTTAGATAACATCTTGGGGTATATTAATATCCCAGTTCACATCAACATGTCAACCCTCATTTCATATATTCTGAACAAGAACCTCTATACATGAACTATTATTATGAGCCTCCAAAATATTATCTTCCATATCAAGTTCATTAGAGGAATTTGTTGTGTTGTATTCTCCCCTTCTATCACAATCCGATCGCCAAAGAGCTAGTTCTCTATCAAATGGAAAATTGTTTATTTCATACTTTGTTACATATAATCTTAAACATGTATCCATATGTTTATCAATCTTTTTCCTCAACTTTGATTTCAAGAATGATAGTGCACTAAACATTCTCTTGTCCTCCACCGATCCCAAAATCATGGTTTGACATAAATCTACTAATTTGAAATATTCTGACATGTTTTCTTATAGGTATTGGCTTTCTCCTAATTTAGTCCATAATCTTGTTATTGCACCATGTTCTACAGGTTTCTCCAAACCATAATATTGAGATAAAATTGTTTGTCCAAAGATATTGGCTTGTTGACACAACTTTGATGAGTCTAATATACCTTCAATCTCTTCTCCTTTTACATTGCGATTCTTGCCAAATTGGTGCACTAAATTTTTTAATTTTGCTAAAAAGTCAACTCTTTTAGCCTCTCTATTGTGTTCAGGGTACCAATATTGAGGGTATACCACAAACATGGCCTCCAGTAATTCATCTCAAGGAAATCGTTCCCTTATCTATGATGCTAGTGATTTTACAATTTCTATCGAGTTGCGCTTCACTGAAATCACAACATTGTTGAATTGGTCTCTTGACACATGGCACTCTTCAATGATTCATCCCATCTTACTAACATAATGAAATGGAACCATATACCCGCACACTGCCATACATAGTATTCCTTTTCCATCAAACTTCAAATAATTTTCAATGTTTTCTATATCGATGATAGTAGTCCAACCTTTGAACGATAGACTTATGAAAAACTCTGGCATTGTATATGTATTATCCAATTGAATACATGTTAATTTTATTGTATGTATATATTCTGCAATATACATTGTGCGACTCTGATACATTTTCACAAGGACATTCATTTCATAAAGCATATGAAGAATTCCAACCAATCTTAATAATGTCTCTATATATGTTAATCGAAAGAGAAGATATTCAACTTTGTCTACACTAAAGCGATGTTCATACATCACCCCTACTAAGGATTGGTACTCACTAAATAGTCTTTGAGCTAGTTTATTCAATGGGATCCATCTTGTATCAACATATTTAGTAGCTTTTTTCCATCTGTAACACCCTTAACAAATTGTTGAAACTCTTTAAATCGCTTGGGACTATGACAAAAGTATGCATGAGTTTCATGTACAAGATCTTCAACTTTTGAAACCAGTGGAAACTTGCTTACTATTTTCAATGAAATATTGATTCTATGAGCCATACAATAAATACTAATCATAAATGGTGAAGCTGATAGTTTTAGTTTGACACAAAGGCCATTCATTTTCCCTTGCATGACTGTTGCTCCATCTGCTCCGACACATACCAACTTTTTTGCAATCACTAAATGATCCATACCACCAATTTCCTTCAAAGTCTTGATGACAAGTTCATAAATATTTGGAGATGTAGAATTCTCCCTCATTTTATGAATCCAAAGTAAATATGAATGCCTAACATGATCATAAACCATATAAATTCTCATGCGGATCCATGAAGTATTATCAATAGCTGTAACTTCATCCAAAGACAATGAAAAAATCCCAGCATTTGCAATATTCTCTTTCAAATCATCCTTTTCTACTTGAGCTAGATATTTCCCATTTCCAACCACTCATCACTGACCAATGAGAATATAGAAAATTTGACACTTCAAGAGAATATATAAATTTCTTGTAATCTAGAAAAAAATTCATAGGACAACCTCTAGATAATATGTGAAATACAATGCTTAATTGCATCATTTTGGATAACAAATTTCTTTCCATCGTCTTTACAAATAGATATATGATGGTTCCTCCACTTGCCTCGTGTTTTATCTTACTGATTACGTATTTATTATATTCATCTTCACATTTGACATGTCAACATTCCTCAGAAGATTTCCATCTAATAATAAATTTCTCCTCGCCATTTACAATTTCCTTATCATATACCTTTCCTTCATGCTTGTCTATTATATCTAACTTCATCTGCAATTTTATTGTCTTTCCAAGTTTCCAACTACATACAATGCATCTCATTTCTCGTGAAGCCTCTTTCTCATTTGTTGGAGGCATTGGTTCAATAAATTGAAATTTTGAGACCCATTCCGATTGGAATTGTCTCCCTATATCCCATTGGTCTTTTTTCCTTTTCCGTGATTGTGAATGGTTTGTGTTTCCTTCCAAGGAAAAACCTTCAACATTGTTATTGTCAATTTTTGGTGAAAGCATCTCAATTTGATCACTAGAGGAACCTATTTCATCATTTATTATGTCGATATTAGATGCATTCTCAGAAGAGTTGACATCTCTTTCACTAATGGAATGCTCAAAAGAGCTTGAATCATGAAGATAATCTGGGTTCTTGGATTGAGGCTTTTGAAAGTATGAAAGTACATCCCTCTATTTTTATGTTTTCTTTCCACGATCGTTGTTTGACATCTCACTGAAATTTTCACAATTAGAATTTCAAATCGATCTAGAAACCAAAAGTGAAACCTGCATGAGAAAAATAATATAAAATTAGTCATCCATTTGACAAGTCAACACAAATGCAATAGGTATATCAATTTTAAGAACTCAATTCTTCTCAACAAGTTACAAAACCAACAATACTTATCTAAAATGAAATCACTTCAACATACAAAAAGTCATTTTCATCTTGCATATTATTCTTGGCTAAAAATAATGCCACATCGATAAAAATCCATTTTTAAGAACTATTTTTTGTGTGATAGGTTGGTTTTAGGTTGATATTTTGTTTTGTCTATAAGTGTGTTCCATGAATCATGAGCAACTATATAGCTACATTTAGTCTTAGATACAAAGAATGATTGGAAGGTCCCCGTTGTCAGACATTTTGCATGTGGATTTTACCACATGTTTTTTCTTGGGTTTATCCTAGATCCTTGATGTATTACATTGTTACAGAGTACGATGGTCCATTCTTTTCTATTGGGACCTTTGTATGTCATATGATATGAGTGATGAGATGTTTCTATTTGTGCCATGCTTAAATTTTTCCTGCTATGCCATGCCTAACAGTGATGATGATTTGTACATGTGACTACAAATAATAGCTATAGAGTACATTCACCTACAAACACATATTACTGATAATATGAACAACAAAATTGCAAATTTGAAAACAATAAACTAGACACATGCAAGAAGTATGAAGCATCCTCAAACCCTAAGCCTGTTGTCTAATCAAATGGATAACAATGCATGAGTTAATGCATCCCAATTGGAGAATGGTTGTGGTATGTATGCATGTACACTCCTCCTTAGACTCTGCATCCTCACTCAGCTCCTCATGCATGCACACTAACTACCTAGACTCTAGGGATTGGAGCCCTTCTCTAAGTAGTAAGAATAGATCATGCATTTGTGTAACTGAACAGAACTAAAATCTGGACTGATAGAAAACTTAACTGAATTGGACATTACTAATCTAGAACAACAATGAATTGAATATGGAACAACAATGAGAGTAGATTTAGTAAGGTTTGTTTGGGACCTAGGTTCTTATGTGTTTGGTTATAATTGGGTTGAAATAGTAATATATGGTGGGTTAGGAAAAACCTGGAGTGGAGTGTGAAAAAATTTGGTTAATTGATTTTCATGGGGAAAAATGGCCATATGGATAACTATATTTCATTATTTTTCTGTTATTAGCATACTACATAGTAAGCAATACATTGTACAATATGATATAGGCTATAGAAACAAGTTGATCCTTGAGGAAATGTTTGTATGAAATTATAATACCAACAACTTAGAATACTGTATGAGGATGCATATGGAGTGTTTGTAGATATGTATGCATTAGATTTTTCATTCTTGCTCACTATTCGACACAAACTCACTCTAGGCATGCCACATATATCTAAAACTATCTAAAACTATGTTTATCTCGATGCGTGACATGGTCTTGATACTGAAATATCCACAAAAGTACATTCATGCATTTGAATGTAATTTTCTCTATTAAAACAAATTTAGGAATGTGAAATTGTAGCTTGGTGGGAAGAATTGCATTACTTTTTCTTTGGATTATATTCTTGCTTGGAAAGCTAGTATGATCGGTGGGACCTAGTTGCTCTGTCATTTGTGCATGGAAACACACAAACATGGGGATTTGGGAAACACGGTGCTGAAACACCCTGTTTCAGCACCAACTTGTGAGAATGATTTAAAAATTCCCAGGTAATTTATCCAAACCACGGGTAAGATAAAAAAATTAAACACAATCTACAAAACTACTGATCTACTCTAATCACTGACCCAAACAATCGCTCATCGTGACCTGAAGCCTCTGCTATCTTAGAGGCCGGGTGGTCTCTATCACTAATCCAATGAGCATAATGACACTTTTTCATGGAAACACACAAGCAATGAGCATTGGGAAACACGTTGCTGAAACATCATGTTTCAACACCAACTTGTGAGAATGATTTAAAAACACCTAGGTAATTTATCCAAACTGTAGTATGTAGGTAGGATAAAAAACTTAAACAAAGAACTATTGATCTACTCCAATCACTAACCCAAACAATCACTCATCATGACCTGAAGCCTCAACTATCTTGGAGGCTGGTTGGGCTCTATCACTGATCAAGATGGCACAATACACTTGTGTGTGGGAAAACTAAAGCAATGAGCATTCAACATTGGGAAAACGAAGCTGAAACATCGTGTTTCAGTACCATCTTGTGAGAATGATTTAAAAACTCCCAGGTAATTTATCCAAACTATGGTAAGCTCAAAAACTTAAACATAGAACTACTGATCTACTCCAATCACTAACCCAAACAATCACTCATCATGACCTGAAGCCTCTATGATCTGTATTTAGGAGCGGAAAAAATTGATTAATAGACTGAATACAATAAACAAAGAGATAGGAAGAACAAAAAAGATATTCAGTGAAAAATATCTTCTGTTAAATAAATTAAATAGGCTGAAACTATAAAACTGCAAAACTGAAACACTTGCTTGAATGGTGGTAGTTATCTCTGAGAAGAGATGTGTCAGCTACGCGCATTTGTCTGAGTAGAATGATTACAATGAGGCTCCAGAGGCATTTTTGATATTACTAATGAATTCCAAAACCCTAGACATCCAAAAACCTAACCCTATAAGGTGAAACACCAAAAGTCATGTGGCCCCCTATGGGTAAGTTGGTACCTCAACTTCCCAGGGTCGTAACTTTTGCATACAACCTCCATTTTAGGCGTGTGATAGTTTGTTGGAAAGGTTATTTAGAGAACTACACATTACGCTGTCAAACTCTGACTTTGTCTATAGTTTGACTGTGGCGAGCCAAAAAAACAATGTTTAGGGCTCGAAAACGGCCCTAGAAGTACAACAAGATGTGCTGACATGAAAACATACAAAATAAGCCAGTTGTATTAGGTTATAGGCCACCAGTATCCACCTAGAAGATGTGTATGGATTCATACATCCCCAGAAGTGTAGAACCCACAATTACAAAGAAGTACAAAAGAATGTGTTGAACTAAAACAAACAAGAGGAGCCAACTGGAATACGTGGGTGGCCACCAATATCCACCTGGATCAATCCTCCACCCTTAGGAAGCAATGGTCTCCATTGAGTTGATATCCCTCATGAAGTGAGGAAAATTCTATTGGATTTGGCCTCGGGTGAGCCACTTTCCTTGGTGTAGGATCTGTCGTGCCTTGACAACCTGATAAAGCTGGATCCTTTGCTGGCGAGTTCCCTTGACCTGTGTGTCCATTATCTGATCAATGGATGCTTGTTCCATGCAGTTAGGGTTGAGCTTGATTGGTTTCAACTGTTCTCTGATCTCTGAGGTTTCCAATAATGGTGGAAAATATGGCCGAAGAAGGTCCACATTGAACACTGGGTGCAGGCCAAGGAAGGGTGGAGTATTGAGCTCAAAATAATTGCTACCCACAACCTTGGTGATAGTGTAAGGACCATAGTGAAGTGGGAGGATCTTTTGATGGGGACCTGTGAGACACTAATTTTGCAAATGTAACTAGACTTTGTCTCCAATCTGAAACTAGTGTGGTAGCCTGTGTTGATCATGGCACTGCTTGTACTTAGCATTGGATTTTTGTAAAATATCCTTGACCTATTGGAAAATGTGTTGAATCCTCTCAATGAATCTAGTGGCTTTGTCAGTCTCAGACTGAACATGGGAAGAGTTTGTTTGTGTGGTGGAAAGAGGTAGTGCAACATAAAAATTCTTTTGAAGAACGACCATACTTTTCTCAACACCAAAATGTCCTGCCATTCGACTGTAGTGTACTTCCCAAATCAACTTTGCATGATCGCTTGTAGGAATGCATAGATGGCCCAAATGGCATAATATTCCATCCTGAATGTGAAAAACAGTGACAATCGCACCTGTAACCAAGAGATGATAGGTGGTGGCGAATTCCATATCTTGTTGATAAAGTTGGGGCCACTCAAATGCCTCATGTCCACATGAATGGAGCACAATGGTGAGTGCAACCACAGGGGGTCAACTAAGGCAGTCAACGACATGATTTGATATCCATGTCTTATACTTGATGTTGAGATGGAACTACTGCAGGTAGGTGGAGCACTTATGATGGCGGTCGTTCTTCAATTTCCCTCGTGTTTGTATGAAAAGAGGCTTGTGATAAGTGTGGATGATCATATCCTTTCCCAAAATGTAATTTTTCCATTGACGACGATCTTGTACAATGGAATTCATTTCCTTGTCATATGTGGGGTATTTCCTGACAGTATATGAGAGTGTATCACTATGGTATGCCACTGGATGACCGTGCCTAGTGAGAACTACACCTACAACATAGTCAAATGCATCAATCTCATTCTTGAACGATTGTTGCAGATCATGAAAGGAGAGTACTGGAGATGAGCACAAGCGATGCTTCAAATCATTGAATGCTCATTTTTGTTCCTTCCCCCGCATGAAATTTTCCCTACCACCTCCCTTGGTCACTTGGATGAGGGTGCATACAATATGGGAGAATCCCAACATGAATCATCGGTAGAAGTTGGCCAGTCCCAAGAAGCTCCGAAGCTCGGTTAGTGGTGTTGGGGCTAGCCAGTCATGGATGACTTGGATCTTATCCGGATCAACATGTACCCCATGCTCATCAATGAAATATCCCAAGTATTGGACCTTGTTCATGCAAAAAGATAATTTTCTAGGTTGACATATAACTTGTGCTGTCGCAGAGTGCTCCAAACCTATTGAATATGTTGCATGTGCTCCGCCTAGGTTCTGCTGAAGATGATGATTTCATCCAAATATACCACCACAAAATATTTGGTGAAGTGTCTCAATACATCATCCATTAACCTCATGAAATTGGTTGGTGCATTGGTTAAGCCAAAGGGAATGACCAACCATTCGAAAAGGACTTCTTTATATTTGAAGGCTATCTGCCATACATCAACTGGTTCAATGGGAACCTAGTGGTAGCTAGACTTTTGGTCAATCTTTCTGAAGAAATTTCCCCCCTTGAGTTGGTTAAGAAGGTCATCAATCCTGCGAATTGTGTATCGGTTCCTGACTATATATATTCAATCCATTATATATAAATATATATACTTCAACAAATTCAACTACCCTCCTCACCATTATTTATTGTTTATATAGTCTTCCAACTGGTGTGAATTTTGAATCATTTCATCTTTTGATTTTGAACCATTGTACCTTTTCATTTAAATGATAATATTAATCTTTAAATAATATCATTTTTCTTTTTTATTTTTTTATTTATAATGCTCATGAATTAACTCTCTTTTAATCATGATGGTGTGTCGGTTCTTTTGTCTTCATGAATTCATCACAGACATGGATAGACTCATTATATCATACTCATGGTTTTGTTGTGTTCTTAGTTCACCAACAGATCATATTTGATCTTTTATCCATTCTCTGTATTGTTCTAGTGTTAACTCTATGTCGAATTAAATCTATATGAGGCGCTTCCTTCAAACCATTTACATATGACCATTTGTGCAAAACCATGGGCTTATTGTCTACGCGATGTTATCAATGCCTTATGGCTTATGTGTTCATAAACCTTATGGAAAATGTAAGGCCCTTATTGCCTACAAAACAACAACAGTCCCTCCTGTCAAAATTTTATATCATAAATGTACCACATTTTACCTTGCGTGAGATATATTAGAAAGTCTATATGATGGGTAGATGTGGTATACCATGGATTGCTCTTATAAAGATTGGAATGCAATACATTGTAATGTTGATGTACTATTTGTCCACGGTAATACACAATTTATTTTGATGTTTTATATGAACATGTGAATCTATCATGTTTAATGTGATTTTTTATTTATTTTGTTTTTAAAGTGATAAGTATTAAATGTTGTTAAAGTGATAAGTATTAAATGGTGATTGTTTTCTTCTTTTTTTTAAAGAGATAAATATTAAGTTTTGGATTGTTTGTAAAATGTTAGTTTTGGTTTTTGGTATCCATTAATTTAAATTATGTTTATGTTATAAATATATTATTATAACTATTCTACGTGCTTCCAATGTACTGTTATTTTGCAAATTTCGGCCATAGGATTCTAACTGTTTCACAAAGTTGCTTGAAAAAGGAAAGGGGTTTGAATGGTAAAAGTGCATTGTGATTGATTTTTTTTATGAGTTTAACTGTAAATATGATATGGTGAAAGTGCATTGTGATTGATTTTTTTTATGAGTTTAAGTGAAAATATGATATGACTTTTTGCAAAACTCATAACAACCATTTTACAATTATGTTGTTTTATAACGTATTCCTAACCATAACAACATTTTTGGTGTTAAACATTAAATTTTCTAATCATCAATTATTTTAATTTTGTAATAATCTTTTAGTTATGTATCTTTGTAGTATCATATTTCAATATATGTAAAAATACCACTTTATGTAATAAGGATTTTATCAATTTTATTAATAACTTAAGTTTTAACTTACACTTTTTCCATCTTTTTAATATTTTGTTTTATAACTAATTCCTAATTATAATGACCAGAATCCACCAAGACAAATTATTTTTAGCAGTAAAAATTCATCTTCCTTAGATTTATGAATGATTCAAAACCTTTTAAATTTTACTTAAGGTAAAAAATCGTTTAACTATTTTTCAATAAATTATGATATTAAGCTTTATATCTTTGAACATCTACTCATATTAGTGAATATACTCACTCTTAATTGCACTTCACACATATATGGATGAAAGGAATGACGAAGGAGCATGTTCTTCCTTATTTGTCCTTTCTTGTTACACTTTGGCTCCATCTCGTGTTACAAATATATGCATGCCACCTTTGAGGAGAATACCAAGATCTAGGGTCAATTTGAGGTTTATTTCTTTTTTTCCATGCCTTTGGCAAGCATATCCTACAACTAGTGTGGTCCAAGCCATAGGATTTATTTCAAATTTGTCAAACAACTGGTGACCATCATTTGGAATTTGTTTTTTTGTAAGCGTATTCAATTGATTCAAAATTTTTGTCTATATTTTTTACTTATTATAACGAATTTATTAGGGGGCCATTTATGAGATGATGTGATGATTGTTTGTAACTCGGAATCCTAGTGTGAACATGGACATCATTATAAGGCATAGATGAAACATCACAATGTATTTTGCATGTAGAAATGCCTTTATTATCACGCGTAAGCATAAATCTCATTTCTAGAATAGATAGGCATATGAAATCGTTGCTTATTTTTTAAAGGTGTTTTTATAGTCATTCTAACATCATTGTTTTTTACATATTCATTTATAGGGAAATTAGATACAACCATCAACCCACAAGCATATGATTACACATATAAAATGCTATGTACACGAGTCAAGGAGATCTCATTACTCTCATCATTATCCCAAATTTTACTGTATCATGTTATGTCATTTAGATTATAGAACACTGGATCACATAAAATGGATTATAAAGCAACATTGAGTATTAGAGAACAATGAAAAATATTTATAAAAAATCAATGTTGTATGTGTTGATCTCTAAAATCTTCAAATTTTTATTGGTATTCTATAGATGGGAAAGTGAGAAGACATTATGGAGTTGGAAACTGAAGACCCTGAAGATATGATAGAATTTTTGGCTAAATATCTAACATGGACATAAATTGGAGGGGATCCAGTTTCTATTATTCCATATAGTCGACTTGAAGATTTTATAAAGGAGAGAAATCAAATGAAGATGCTCCTAGTCAATTTTTTGTTAATACAAGGCAATCTAAGGAAGTGGAGGGGATTGCATGTACTCGCATTAACACATATCTGGAATATGTTATGTGAGTCTTTATTTGCTTAATATAATTTCAAATTTCTAATTCAAGTTCATTATGCAAAATGAGTGTGGACATGTTTCATAATTTGTTGTCATTGTTCTTATCTAGTTATTGGTATGCATATGGCCTAGAGTCCACACGTAAACTCCCAAGTGGTGAGATTACAATGAATCCACAAGGATGAAAAAAAAAAACACAATCAACACCAAAGCATTAAAGTTGGTTGTAGATGTCACTTCATCATGTATTGACTTTATGTTCATCCAAATGATGTTGTTTTAATATACACTGAGTGTAGGCATATTGATAAATGTGGTGGTATGTGTCATAGGAAGAATGCAATGGGTAGACCTGAAACATTCAAGTATGCACCACATTTATCATTTGATATACACACTAGTGTGGAAAATATGATTGAAGATGGTTTTATCGTTACAATGGTTTGGGACATATTCATATCTGATGTGGAGCACCAATCATGTGAGTTATTCACGGGGGTAACTAGGGATACCTTAATGACGAGGAAGGATATTTATAAAATTTACCATAATATTAGAAAGAAAGAAGATATGAAGGATGAGAGTGATCCAACAAGTGTCGACTGTTGGTACAATCAGTTTCTAGATAGTTTCTTTTTCTACCAAAAGCAAAATATTGTGCAAAACATACCATTTATTATACGCATACAAACACATTGGATGTGTTCAATGATGGTGAGGTATTCACACAACAATGCTATGTCCATGGATTCCACATTTAGTACCAATATGTATGGGTTACGTATGATCGATCTTTTCATTTCCTTATGGCGATCAAAATGAATTCTTATGTCTTCACTTTAATATTTATACTTGTGTGCTTTGAATGTAGTATCAACTTTATATGTTAATGGTATTTGACAAACATCGTAATGGTGTTCCAGTGGCTTGGGTGATTTCATCACATAATACTACATATGATATTCACAAATGGTTGTTAGCATTATTTTCTATGGGAGTGAAAGAACGCTCAGATTGGCATGTACGAGCATTTATCACAGATGATGCCACTGCTGAAATTCAAGCATTAAGGTTCTACATTTGTTGTTTTTCAAAAGAAATATGAAAAAGTAATGTTACATTCAAATAATTTACTCTCTCCTAATGTATCACCATTTCAGGAGTTTAACCAATTCCCCCATCCTGCTATGTGTATGGAATTTCCATCAAACATGTGCGAAAGATGTTGGAAGCAAAGTCAAAGTCAAAGAAAATAAAGTTCCCATTTTTCATTAGGAAAAATCATGCACTCATGCCAGGATGATGAGTCTGTACAAAAATTTGTTGCAATAGTATTTCAAGAATTCAGTGAAGAGGACAAATTTCTAAAATATTTTGACACCACTTGGTTATCCAATGATAAAATATGTAAGTGTCATGTAACATTAGATCACAATTTTTTTTTTTCCATAATAACAAGTTTTTAGTCAATACTTTTTAGTTGATGATATTTTTGTTTTTCTAGATATGTGGGAAAAGGCTTAGAGGAAATTCCTGCATTCCAATCAAGACACAAATAATGCAATTTAATCCTACCATAAGTATCTAAAATATAGATAACTATATGAGGAAAGTAATGCATGCCACAAACGAGTGGATTATTTAATTTTTGTGAGAGTTGAATTATACTATATTCATAATAAACATTTAAAGCAAGCAAGAATTATAAGGCCCACAAAGTGTGAGAAACAAGAGACTCTCTCAAAGGATAGAACAATTCAAATACTAGATGAAGATTGTGTGCACGACCCCAAAAATATGAAAGAATTTATGGTTTGTAGTCAAAATAAGGATACTCCTAAAACTTGGTATAATGTCATATACATAGGGTCTGAGTTTAATTTTTGTAGTTTTGATTGGGCATTGAATGAAATTGTTTGTAAGCATGTATTCAAACTTCAAATGTGGGCCATTGAACATGATTTGGACATTAATACATCAGAAAGTGTTTCTAGTCTGATTATTGAAAGACCTGTATTTTCAGTTGATTTAAATCAAACAGTCACAATGAGCTCGCTACCAGAAGACCAACCAAATAATAACCATGTAAATATTTTATTAGATCATGCTGATCTTGACACTTCAACATTGAAGAATCTGATCTCTGAGGCTGATAGATTGCAAGTTTTACATGCATCGATCAATAAATGAGTGAGAATGATTTTGAACAATTTTCCTACAACTATGGACCATTCTGAAGAAATCGACAACTTTTTTTTCACTTTAGAAGCATATATAAACAAAAAAAAATTCAGTTCCATGTCTCCCTCTAAAATCATGACTAAGAGACACCACCGTTTTTTGAGCCCGCAAAGTAAACAGATACAACATCGTCATCATAGACATTCAACTAAGGATAAACCACAATTTCAAAGGGTTAGACAGGTTCGCATAAAGTCATGGAATAGCATGGACAAACAGATGGAACTAATTTCTTCAAAAGATCATAGGAATGTGAAGCGAACCTTTGATCATGTGCAACATTATGTTCTAGACAATACATGTATTGTAATTAGAGATTTTAATTTGTTTTACATTATATGAATTATTTTATTTGCCTCAATGCGATTGTAGAAATGTTATATGATTGTTGTTACAACAGAGGGATCCACATCTCATAATGAACCTCGTCACGTCCAACATTGTCAACTTCGATTATTTTCTGATGATATTGTCGAGGGTAACATAGGTACACATTTTGAATTTAATGTCGACAAATGAGAGTCATAAAATTATTTATATAGTTCAATTGAA
>JZKD02S0467690.1:218685-230017 GCA_000966675.3 Picea glauca
TAATTTATGATTATTTTGAACAATAATCTCCCCAAGACTATTTTGTATGTATATCTTAGGTATGTTAAAGTGTAGTTATTCAAAGAAACAAATAGTAAAGTTTCATGTGGATGTTTGTTAGTTTCCTGCAATGATCCACATGTTCTTGACAATTTGTGTTTGTTTGTTAGTTATAGATACACAGACCCACATATCCCATACTTAACAATTTGTGAATCAGTTGAGAAAATATTCATCATATGAGCCGTGGAACTATGACTTGTGGAATTGTGACCTATGGAACTACACCCTCTGGAACTAGGACCTATAGAACTACTCCCTATGGAACTATGACCTCTGGAAATATACCCTATGGAACTATGACCTGTGGAATGACCCCATGGACTATGACCTCTGGAATTGCGCCCTTTAGAACTATGAACCATGGAACTATGAACTTTGGAACTATGCCCTCTGCAACTATTCCCTCTGGAACTATGACCTCTGGAACTACGCCCTATGGAACTATGACCCATGGAACTATGAAATATGAAACTATGACCTATAGAGCTATGCTCTTTAGAAATATGACCTCTAGAACTATTCCCTCTAGAACTATGACCTTTGGAACTATGACTTATGGAAGTATGACCTATGGAACTGTGACCTGTGGAACTACACCCTTTGGAACTATGACCTATGGAAATATTCTCTGTGGAACTATGCCCTCTAGAACTATGAACTTTGGAAATATGACCCATGGAACTATGACCCATGGAACTACACCCTCTGGAACTATGACCTCTGGAACTATGACCTCTATAAATACACCCTCTGGAACTATGACCTCTGGAACTATGACCTTTGGAACTATGACCTATGGAACTATGACGTGTGGAACTATGACCTATGGAACTAAGACCTATGGAACTACATCGTCTGGAACTGTGACCTCTAGAACTATGACCCATGGAACTATGGCCTATGGAATTGTGACCTCTAGAGCTATTCCCTCTAGAACTACTTGTCGAACTATGACCTGTGGAACTTTGACCTCTAGAGCTACGACCTCTAGAACTATGACCTCTGGAACTATGACCTTTGGAACTATGACTTGTGGAACTGTGACCTATGGAACTATGACCTGTGGAACTATTCCCTCTGGAACTATGACCTATGGAACTATGATCTATGGAACTACGCCCTCTAGAACTATGACCTCTAGAACTACACCCTCTGGAACTATGACCTCTAGAACTACTCCCTCTAGAACTATGACCTTTGGAACTATGACCTATGGAACTGTGACCTATGGAATTTTGACCTCTGGAACTATGCCCTCTTGAACTATGACCTCTTGAACTACGCCCTCTAGAACTATGATATATGGAACTTTGACCTGTGGAACTACGCCCTCTAGAACTATGAACTTTGGAAATATGACCCATGGAACTATGACCTATGGAACTACACCCTCTGGAACTATGACCTCTATAACTACACCCTCTAGAACTATGACCTCTGGAACTATGACCTATGGAACTATGACCTATGGAACTATGACGTGTGGAACTATGACCTGTGGAACTATGATCTATGGAACTACGTCGTCTGGAACTGTGACCTCTAGAACTATGACCCATGGAACTATGGCCTATGGAATTGTGACCTCTGGAGCTATGCCCTCTAGAAATACTTGTCAAACTATGACCTGTGGAACTTTGACCTCTAGAGCTATGACCTCTAGAACTATGACCTCTAGAACTACGCCCTCTATAACTATGACCTTTGGGACTATGACTTGTGGAATTGTGACCTATGGAACTATGACCTGTGGAACTACGCCCTCTGGAACTATGACCTATGGAACTATGACCTATGGAACTACACCCTATGGAACTATGACCTTTGGAACTACGCCCTTTGGAACTATGACCTCTAGAACTATGACCTCTAGAACTACTCCCTCTAGAACTATGACCTTTGGAACTATGACCTATGGAACTGTGACCTATGGAATTTTGACCTCTGGAACTATGCCCTTTGGAACTATGACCTCTTGAACTATGCCCTCTGGAACTATGATATATGGAACTTTGACCTGTGGAACTACGCCCTCTAGAAATATGACCTCTGGAACTATGACCTCTGGAACTACGCTCTCTAGAACTATGACCTTTGGAACTATGACCTATGGAACTATGGCCCATGGAACTGTGACCTATAGAACTATGACCTATGGAACTACGCCCTCTAAAAATATGACCTTTGAAACTATGACCTGTGGAACTACGCCCTCTTGAAATATGACCTCTGGAACTATGACCTGAGGAACTACGCCCTTTGGAACTATGACCTATGGAACTACACCCTCTAGAACTATGACCTCTTGAACTACGCCCTATGAAACTATGACCTTTGGAACTATGACCTGTGGAATTGTGACCTATGGAACTGTGACCTCTGGAACTATGACCTCTTGAACTATGCCCTATGAAACTATGACCTCCGGAACTTTGACCCGTGGAACTACACCATCCATAACTATGACCTATGGAACTACACCCTCTATAACTATGACATCTTGAACTATGACCTTTGGAACTATGACCTATGGAACTATGACATGTGGAACTGTGACCTGTGGAGCTATGACCTATGGAACTATGCCCTCTGGAACTATGACCTTTGGAACTATGACCTTTGGAACTATGACCTGTGGAACTACACCCTCTAGAACTATGACCTCTAGAACTATGGCATGTGGAACTACACCCTCTATAACTATGACCTCTAGAACTACACCCTTTGGAACTATGACCTCTAGAACTATGACCTCTGGAACTACGCCCTCTGGAACTATGACCTTTGGAATTATGACCTATGGAACTATGACCTGTAGAACTGTGACCTCTAGAACTACGCCCTTTGGAACTATGACCTCTTGAACTATGCCCTCTAGAACTATGACCTTTGAGACTTTGACCTCTAGAACTACTTGTGGAACTATGACCTCTGGAACTATGCCCTCTATAACTATGAACTGTGGAATGATCCCAAGAACTATGACCCATGAAACTATGAACTTTGGAACTATGCCCTCTGGAACTATGACTTGTGGAACTACACCCTCTGGAACTATAACCCGTGGAATGAGCCCAAGAACTATGACCCATGGAACTACGACCTTTGGAACTATTCCCTCTGAAAATATGACCTGTGGAACTATGAACTCTAGAGATACGCACTCTGGAATTATGACAAGTGGAATGACCCCAGGAACTATGACTTTTGGAACTATGCCCACCAGAACTATGACCTCTGGAACTATGACCTATGGAACTACGCCCTTTGGAACTATGACATGTGGAACTATGACCTATGGAACTATGACCTATGGAGCTATGCCCTCTAGAACTACCCATGGAACTATGACCTCTAGAACTACACCCTATGGAACTATGACCTATGGAATGACCCCAAGAACTATGACCCATGGAACTATGACCTTTGTTAAGCCTGACTGGTCAAGTACCCTTTTCCTACACAGTGCAGTCCATATTCTATCTCGACTATTTGAAAGGTAGATATTGTTTCATTTGGTTGTCAGGAGGTAATGACAGGTTTTATTATGCCTCATATTCCTAGATTTAATGTAGGCATGAATCATCGATCTTGATGCATATTTCTAAGTTTAAGGATTTATGATTGGAAACCTAAAGTATTTGATGACCTAAAGTATGCACTCCACAAATTTCCTTACTTTGTTGAGTCCTTTATGAAAGGTAGAAGGAAATTTAATAGGAAAGGAAAAAACATAGACCCAACTTTAGATTGTAAAACATAGAGAGACTTGAGAGACTTGAGAGAGTTGTTTGATTCTTACTAGGATGAACAAGGTATCACAAATAAATATTTTTCATTCAACTTATGTAATAAATGATAATGAACTCTAAGCAGGTTGTAGCTACTGAAAAGGAGAGCAAATGAGGCTTGCATGAGAAGCTAACAATGGAAGTTGTTGTGCCACTTCTCTGGGGCATTCCACCTATTGCAAGTAGGATTCACTTTGTTGTTCGAACTGGTGGAGGAATTGTAGAAAAAATATATTGGTAGTGGGACTTCTTATGATTACTTTGTTTGCCAGTCTTCAACTGTAAATACTTGTATTTATAGACGTGATTTCCAAATACATACAAATACTATAACTTTTCTAACACAATGTAGACAATATCATCAGAGAAAATACATCCTTATAGGAGTGTGTAACCCAACTAAAGTTTGATATGCTACATCCCATCATTCTTCGGCTGCCCTTGCAACACTTAAGTCAACAGTTAGGGCCAAGACCTGCAAGAAATAATCAACAATAAGGATTGGTGACAGAAAACATGAGAATAGAAATAAATGTGGCTAGGGAAATCACAAATCTTTAGAATGGGCCAAGCAATTTGTAAGCAAATTCTTCCATACCTTTCCATTTATGTGGGTGTACATATCAAGAACATCCTGCACTATTGTCTCGAAATGTGTTGTTGCATCATAGCTCTGAAGCAATCACACTTCTTATCGATTGAAGTTCTATGCCCAAAAAATTATCAAATCCAATCTATGTAAATGCATTCATAATCAGAAAGATAACATAGCCTCTTATAGTGGATATGAAGCAATTGTCAAGAGAAGTCTCATTAACAAGAACACAGATGTCATATGTATCAAAGAACATCTCATCAACAGGTCCAAGCAGAGCTATTCATGGTTGCAATTCTACTTCTGGTTGATCCATATCTTCCTCAGCCGAAACAAAAGCAATGTACTTCCCTTTGGGAGAAACATTATGTGAAGAAGAAAAACAAAATGTTATGAGATCACAGTTAACTCCGATATTGTCAAAAGTAAGAATAACATGAAGGGAAATTTATTGAAAAGGACCAATTCATGGCATGCTTATACTATGAATTATGGCTTGTGTTTGACCCACCCTCCATCCATATATTCTCTAGAAGAAGGGGAGATATCAAATTTTTTTATGGTCAATTAGGTCTATCCCAAGTGGTTGTGGGAGGGAGCATTATCCTCCCCACCCATGGTCTATTCCCATAAGTGACAAGTTGATCTCATAATGAGTATATCATTGTAATGGTTCTAAGCCCTATTGTTGACCTAACCTTATGCCCTGAAGAATGGTACCATCCTCAAAATGAGGAGAAGTGCCCGGGGGCTTTCCCCAAGATATATTACCTAAAAAGAAGAAGAAGAAAAATCATAAAGTTTTCCTTCTAAAAAAAATAATACACCATTATTATTTATTTTGAGAGATGGAATAAATGGGGTCTTCATGTAATCGCATAGAGCATGTTAACTATAATCAGGTTTCATTCATGTGAATAATTAAGGGCCTACTAATAGTTTTTATCATACCTCAAATAGGAAATAATCATTTTTTGGTACAAAAGTGTGGCATATATATTTATGTTCTTAAGCTCGCAACTGGGTGTCCACTTAATCATATCTAAAATGCATTGCATTGACTATTCAAGGCTCCAATTAGGGATATAAATGGGTAAGAAGGCTAAAAATTCTACGAATTCAACGTTTTCTAGTTTGTCATCACCAAAATCCGATTAGGAAATCTTTGCAGAAAATTAAAATTTTGGATTGATGAGATTGTTGGTTTTACTATAAAGTTGAGTTCAGCATCCCCAAATACCCCTAATGCAACTAGATTGTGCAATGTTAACATATAATATTTTCCCTTCAATTCAAAATTATTTCTCTTAGATTTTAGGCAAAAAATCTCGATTTCCCCTCCAGTTATTCTAGTGGTCAAAAAAGACCATTTCATTGAGCATTTAGACTACTGATAAAAATGGACATCAAACAACACCCAAATTAATGACTAATATAACTAAATACATAACTATAAAGATTATCTCAACATAAATTTTATTTAAATATACATATTTATTTATTCATTCATATGATTAGCATTCATACAAAATCTCAACAACCGAGGAATTCATTTACTAAATATTTATGGAATTTGCGTCATTTAAACATGGGAATCATATCAACTCGTGTTTACCTTCATTTTGTGATATCCAATCTCATGCACAAATTTCAACTTCAAAATATAATTTAGATATTTAAATAACAACATTACAAAATAAGTATTATTAGTTATTTTTATTTAAAAGTTTATAAAAACCCATTGTGTAGGAGGTATTTACCTTTATGTCATCCCTACTCATGCTATGAAGGCACCGAGGAAAAATACCCCTTACAAGCTTTATCTTTCACTCAATACATCCCATTATCCATCACGACTGAGGAAAAAAACCACTTACAAGCTTTATCTCTCACTCAATGCATCCCATTATTCATCATGACTAGGACAAATCTAAAACATCCACTAAAGTCAACCAGTTGAGGTTCCTTTAAGTACCTCAACAAACATAGAATCACCGCATGGATATATTCCTCTTATCCATTCAAAACACAAGCTCAAGTATTCCCTTTTTGTGAGGAATCCATCCAATCAAGTGCAATTCTTCAAGCCAAAGAGTTTAAGTCATTGAATTACCCTTTGGAAAACTTAGAATGTTATTCTTAGGTTCATATACAATCGTTATCCATCACATATACATAGGATTATATGTTTCTATATATATCCCTTAATCTCTTCTCTACAATCATAAGATTTTTCTTATCAAATTTAATCATCAAATTATCTACAATTAAATTTAAGCTTCTTTATTATAAAACATATCTAAATTTGTTGGATTTTCCTTTAACTTTTCTTGAAAATACTTTAATCTCAAACCTCACAATTATGTATAAGTTATGATCACTAGAGTAACAAGGATATTGAAGATGACGTTTTTTTTTTTTTCAAAAACAAAATTATGCATCTTTATAATTGTTCTCAAGATCAATATAAGCCTTCCAAGTCAGCAAAATAAGTTTGTAATGTAAATTATAAAAATATAATTAATATAAACTTAATACAACTTGAGTGGGTCTTTCTCCTTGGAGATCACAGGTTCAAATCCAAAGCGGGTAGGATATGTACACCTCCATAGGCTTTAATTGTCAAATCGTTGAGAGAAAGGGGTCCCTTGTCCCACAAACAAGGGGATCTCATACACCAATTTGGTAAAAGGAAATTAAATTATTATTATTATATTAACTAAATAAAATTATATAAAATAAATTACATGTTGTCATTGATAACGATGATGATGAAACCAACATTAAATTAAATAACTTGGTAATAAGATTACAAAGATACTTTGATTTWTATAGGTTAAGAATAAAATAATAAGTGAACAAACTCAAACTTTTCAATAAAGYCATTCTTTTTATAAAAAATAAAGTTAAGACTTARTTTARTCASAATTAAAATTTTCAATAAGATCAATCTTTTTATAACAAATAAAGTTCAACCCTAATTTAGATGTAATTTATTAATTTTTTAAAATCCTTAAAGTTCACATCAACTAAGTGAACAAATTTCTTATAAAACTTATTAACTTCTTCTTATAAAAAATGTTTTTTAATAAAATTTAATATATAAAGTTATATATTGTGAAAAAAATACAATTAAACAAAATATCTGTTAAATACAATTAATATACATTATATATTAAGTTAAATTAAAAGTTATTATTCAAATAATGCTTGAAAAAACAAAAAAAACTGTAAAAAATATATTATTCAAATATTGTGTTTAAAAACCAAAATATTAAAAGATGTATTATTATTCAAATATTGAGTTAAAAACAAAACTTAAAAGATGTATTATTCAATTATTGTGTATATATCAAAATATAGAACTCTATACTTAAAATGAATAGAATATTTCAAAATTCAAATATATGGTAGTGGTGTGTACTCTCTAGTGCCTCTACTATTGGTATACAACTTAAGGATAAATCGACCCTTTCCGACCAACGGGAAGACGAATGGGATCAAAACTAGGCAACCAAATCAACCTTTCATGGATTAACAAGAAACCTTTTATCGGTTTCCCCGACGCCTGTTTTGATTAAGGAAAATATTTTGAGTTTGGTCTTACTGTGTGATTTGTGATGGGTTGTCACAATATGTGATATGTATGGAAGAGTTTTATCTTCGTGCGATTTAAAATAATTTGTAAGTCCACAAATGTTCAAATATGGGGTGTGCCACGTGATTAAAATATTTGTGCAAATGTAATATTTTGACTGGCGCACAGCTGAAGTTCTTTCGAACACCGTAAATCCGTGTGGTGTGCTCTGTGACAATGTAACCAAACATTGCAATATATAAATTTTTCTTAAGTTCCGACTTACCACAGGTTTTAAATGTTGGGATGCGATAAACCCGTGTGGAATTTGGAATTTACATTCTAACTACACATCGAAGTATAGATTTTTTTGTAAGTTTTTACTTATCACATGATTTAAATGTTGGGATGCCATAACCTATTGTAAGCTCCGACTTATCGCTTTTCTCAGTCCCCTCAATCATCATCGATAGTAGGAAATAGTGTAGGTGCTACATTTAATTTCATCATTGAAGTCGCTACAACCCAGATCGGTGTGCCAGCTGCTCCAGATCCAACTGGATTTGGTGGTTTAACTGATCTCATGGGAGGCTACAAATCTCCCAGATTTGGCTCTGTCGTGTATTGAATATCCTCTGGTGGAAATTTATGAGTGAATGTGAAGGAACGAGGAGACTTAGGGTGAATAGACGACCTAAAATGGTCAAATCCACCATGCATGGTATGGGGATGCTATGACATGAGAGATCGAGGACCATGCAGTAGCCTCCCAATCATTGGGCTGCTGCATGGTGGATAACATTCACCCTCTCTTAGATGCCTATAGACAAAATATTAACTTTACTGGACATAATATTAATTTTGTCATTTATTATAAACTTCGAAAAGAGTGTGAAGGTTACAATAAGGAATGAAACTTATTAGCCAATAAAATGTTAGAAAACTACATTTTTTTATTATATCCAAAAACAAATGTTTTCATTTCCTAGGTTCAACATTAGAATTGGCCCAAAAATTTTAATTCAACGCTCAACTAATTAAAATTCAAGGGAAAATTGAATAATATATAGTGCTTGGAGGTAGTATAATAATAAAATGGCTGAGCCAGTCGGTGGAACACTAAGTAAGCACCAATATACTGACAATTCCTAGGACAGTAGGTGGCACACTCCATAAGCACCAAGATAAATATCCAACTCAGATTGGAATTTCAAATAGTATAATTAGATTGAAATCCACACTACTAAAACTCTTTCAAAAAGGGTCTCTTCTGCTCTTCCAATTACAACTGGACACTTACTTTGATCAGTATAACAATTGATGAACACATGAGCGATCAAATAAAGCAGAACTAGCTTGTCAATGCAAAACGTAACATCCAAGTAGCTTACATAATGAGGTTTAACAAAATACCATAGCGTGGAATAAACCCATTTTCTTTATAAATCCATTTAAAAAGCCAAAGACAATGACATATCAAGTTTCTTTATTGGGTTTTCTTTTGGTGGAGCTCTGGACCATCAAGGTTAAAATTCCCATTTAATATTCGTTCACTCCTCTGTGACATCAAGTGACCCTATATTTTTTTAGAACGCACTAAAAAAATAACTAGCCAATATATATGCATTATGTTATCTACGGAAAGTGATTAAAAATACCCTAAATTCAAATAGGTTTTTAAAATTCAAGGTTAAGATTAATCTTATGTTATTATGATCAACCCTTTCTTTGAGTTGTAAGTGTCTCATTTCATTACAAGCATGGTATTTTCGCCTGAACCTAACAAATCCTTAATATTCCTCTTCAATAATTGAATCTGTCAGAACTTTCAGAACTTGCATGTACCTCGTAGCCTGTGAAGGTTTCACATATCAATTTTTATTATATATTAATGGGATTAGTGGGAAAATTTATATTAATTACAATCTTCAAACCAAGTGAAGTCGACAATAAGAGACCAAGATGATGACGATGGCTACATGTGGCACATATAATATTAATTTTTCTATTAATTGCAAGCTTCAAACCAAGTGAAGCCGATAATAAGAGATCAAACTTATTGACGAATGAAATGTTAAAAAATTACCGTTTTTTATTATATAAAAATATAAAATTTCCCCTTTCCTATGTTGAACGTTAGTTTTGGCCCAAAATTTTTAAGTCAATGCTGAAATAATTAAGAGTAAAGGGAAAGCGAATACAATATACTGTTGGAAGCAGTATAATAAGAGAGAAAAAATTCAAAAAAAAAATGTAATTTGTACAAGATGATAGGAAAGTGAACTTCAAAAAGAGCATAGAGAACTTGTGTGCCTCAGCCAAAGAAAATTCAGGCACATTTTTGGGTTGTTGAAGAGGAGTGTGAGAAAGATTCACAAATAACTAAATAGAGGAAAAGTATCAAAGAGGAACACAAGACAGTAAGCGTGTGAAACTGAAGCTACAACATAGAGGACAAATAGATACTCTTCTATATGTTAAAATTGCAAAATTGATTAAAACAAGGATAAATATCCATAGACATACGTGCTAACTAAATGCTTTAGTTGTGAGGAGGTTAATGATAAGGGTAGAGTGGATTATGGTAGGTGGTGTATTCTATCACTATTTGTAATGATGTTAGAATTGTCATATGACCTTATTTCACTAGAATATGAGCATTATTCCACATGCTAGCTACCAAATGGTGCCACATGTGATCATTTAGATGGAAACTACCCTCCATGCAGGTCATGCATCACTAAAATTATATATAGAACTCTATGGGTTGAATTTCTACCAATGATGCGGGTAACTTGTTGAATGCTATGATTTAACATTTTGTTCAAGGACCTATATCAATACATAGTTGGTATAGAGTTTGATCATAGGTATCTTTCTGAATGACCGATTTGGAATTTTAATAATGGTGTTGATACCTTGCCAAATGGATTTTTAATTTTTTTAACAATGACATGGGTAACCTTATACCAAATGATCGATCCATCATTTTTAATAAATACCCATATTTAGTTTTTTTATAAGCATGGTTAACCACCATCACCCCAAAAGGATGGGTGGTGGGGGTGAATTCATGCATTTGTGCGCACCTTCACCCCTTGGGTGTGGAGGTGTGCATTTGTGAGCACACAAATGTATAAATGCAAACTTTCACCCCCACCACCCACCCTTCTAGGGAAAATATGTGCTTGTGCATGCTAGGAAGTAAATTTTATAGCAATTTTTGTGTAAGCATTTACACAAAATTAAGGAAGTCTTGAACAAATGTAAGGAAGTAATTTGTATAACAAATTGTTTGCATGCAAT
>JZKD02S0467691.1:0-17312 GCA_000966675.3 Picea glauca
TATAACTTAAATAAAATCATATTACATCTGCTAGGTTTTGGAGATTTCATTTCAAATTAAAGTTTGTGGGAAGGAAGATGATGTAGGTTTAGAGCTAACCTCTCCTCTCATTTTATTTTTTTATTAAGGTTTTTTTTGGCACAATATCTATTTGCAGTGGTTGGGAGACATAAGGACAATGAGCATGGCAGGGTACTTGCTTCCAAATCCTTATAATTCAATTTTTTTTTCTTTCCATGAAAATGAGGTTTTCTTTGTTTCTCAATTTCCATTATAGTTTCTCATGTAATTAGTGGCTTGTAGGTATCTACAATTCTATTGTTCACTGATTTCTTTTTTTTTCTTAGAATGGAGGTAACTTTTGCTAGCTACTCCATCTTGTGTTCTAAGTAGAGTTTCATGTTTGTTTCCTAAAAGCTCAACCCTAAATTCTTATTATTATTCTTCTCTAACCATTCTCTCTTTTCTCCATGAGGATTTCTTATGTTAGAGTTGACCCACTTATGGTTAGTAATCTAAGTTCATGTAGATTTAATGGTGTTATAGATATATTTGGTCACTTTTGACTAGAAGCATATTATTGGCCACTTATAGGTCTTTGATTACTTTCTTTTCCTCTCTAAAGATATTTCTCATACATTTATGAATTGTCATCAAGAAACATGTAGGTGCATGCTGAAAAAATATTAAAAATAATAAATGTGCATTAAATGTATGCTCCTTAGTGGAAGTCATGGGATCCATACACCTATGCAAACCCTAACTCCCACCCCCATATATCTTAACCATATTTTCTTTATATAAATAAGGGTTTGGGGTTGGAAGAAGGGAGGACACTATTCAAAAAGGTGAGGCTAGAGTAAATATCAGAGAAGGACCCATGAATTTTTATCGATTTCTCCTCTTAAGAGTGCCCTGGTTTTGAATTTATTTCTAACTTTGAGTTGGGCTAAAACATCTCAAAGGTTTTCCCAATTATAGTAAAGTTGGAGAGTGTAGGCAGAGAACAAGTAGATAATTGGTCTAGGGAGGAGGCACCCGAATTTAGGTGACAAAGGTGCCAACAACAATGATTAAGTATACCGTTGGTTTACTTACTTCCTATCTAAGTTCGTATTGAGTGACCTAGGGTTCATGTCGGCTCGGGGTTCCAACAAAGCCTATAAAACTATTGGCCCTCCTGGTTAACCAGAAGGCAATGCAGTGCACAGAGTGCACTGTGCAGTTTGACCCGAGATAGTCTTAATGGGTGGCTACGATACTCATGTGTTTTCAGCCTAGGATTGAGAGAGAGATCTGATAACGGTATGCTGAGAGTTCTATTACAACTTATTAATGCACTACATTGTTATCATGATTTATGCAGGAAATATACTAACTCATTCATTTAGCTTATCAACATCTACTGAAACACAATAAAGACACACATGCATTCAATCACATAACGCAGATGTTACCGTGGTTCACCCCCTCCTGGGCTACGTCCACAAAGATCTGGCTCTTAGCTCTTTTATTATAGTGGTTCTTCATTACAACGTTGCACACTTTACAACTCTCCTCAGTGGGTAAGATCTCTTATGAGGTGGACTAGATCGCACCAGGCTCCTCAGGCTATGATGTAACCCTCAAGATATACCCTCTTCGATCCTCTCCAGCTCAATAGCTTACAAAATTAGGTCATACAACAAAAATATAACATCACATCCACTTCTGTATCTTAACCAAACACTAATAACTAGCAGTCCCCTATGAGACCTAGGTATCTATACTTATATGTTTCTGTCCCTTCGGCCATTACAATATATTTCAAAAAACCTAACACTAATGTCGTTAGATCTTCCCTGCATGCATGTGTGTTGCTCTCCCTTCCAACTGTCGCTTTCCTCATGCATGCCTTCTTTCCCAAAATCGCCTTTCTTTCCTCTTTGGACTGCTCCCAACAGGCCCCCAACACTGACATGTGGCTCGTCCCGAGCCACCTAACCTTTATGTGCTTCTCCGATGTCCCTAGTGATCGCCTGGAACTTCTCCTTGAGCTCCGTTGCTTGTGTTTGCACCTGCGCGGTCTTCTCCTTGAGTGTGTCTACTATTTGGACTGCAATTACTTCATTGATCAATCCTACGCATTCTTCCTGGGTCTGTGCTATATGTGCCTTCACTTCCTTTGCTTGTGCAATGACTTCTGCTACACGCTCTTGAAGAGGTTCCATTTGAGCCTGACGCTCCTTTTTCTGTGTTTGCAAAGTGGTGAGTTCTGCTTGCAGTTTCTTCATGTCCCGCGCCCCTTTGATGCGCTCCGTGATGGACATTGTCTTTTTCCTCTGCTTAAGGTCCTGGATAGTTGCACTTATCCTTTCTTCTTCCTTGTACCACTTCTAGAATTGTTGGTCCTCTTCTAACATTGTCCAAAGTTGTGTTGCTTTTTCGAACAAGTCAGTTGTTGTGTTGACCTGTTGCTCTATCTCCTGTAGCTGCTCTGCTGCCTCCTGCTTCATTTTCTCCCTTACCTATGGTGGAGTGGTGGGTGTGAGCTGCTCATGGAGATTCTTTATCTCCTTCTGGTATTGATCGATTGCCTGCGCAATCTGATCAATCTTCTTTGTTGATGTGAGTACATCCCTCTGCATGGTTTTTGGATTCTTCTCATAAGTTCCTTCCACTTTTCGTTCCATCCCATTCATGCACTCCCTCTCCTCTTGGGTCTCCATCTTAGTCTACTCACATATTAATTCCAGCGTGTCCTGCTTCTCCGTTGCCTGCTGTAATTCAACTAAGTTTGTGCGTGCATGATACTGTACCTCTTGGGTAACGCTAACCTATAGTTTGTGTAGAGCGTTGGATGGTATCTGCGACAATACCAACTGGATTTGAGCTAACTCCTTTAGGGGTGTCTACCCCACAATATCGTCCATGTGCAACATGATGGGTGTAATGTGAAATGTTGCACTCGGTTGCGGTATTGTGTGGACTGTATCTTGCTCCCTTGCTCCAGATTCCTCTCCTGTCTGTGAGGTTGACGACCTTGCTCCTATGTTGTTGCCTTCTGCCTGCGCTTCCCTGATCTTCTTGAGGAATTGTCGCATGTCTGCCAACTCCTCTTGAATTATGTCCCTATGGTGTGCATCGTTGTCAAAATCCTCAGATATACAATCCTGAACCATTCGGGCTATCATTTCTGCATCATCCTCTGTGATCGTGTATTCTGGAGGTTTTCTTTGTGCCTTCATCTTCTTGCGCACACCCCTCGTCTGAGTAGATGGTCTCTTACTAAGGCCTGGTTCTTAGGGATTGTGACTTGGTGTATTCCCCTGCGTGGCCTAGGCCTATTTCTATTGTTCTTTGGCCGACTGTGTATTATCCTTCTTCCCCTTCTGGGTCCCCGTCTTAGTTGTCCCTTCGTTTGTTTTCTTTGTCTTTCTTTGGTACGTCCTTCATTTCTTGGGCACTGGAACTTCCTGAGGTTGTGTTTCTTCCTGCCCTACCTCCTCTTCTATTTTCCTTTCAAGAAAGTCTTGGGTGAGGACTTGGATCTTCCAGTCGCCCTCCCAATCCCTGATAATCATGTCAATGTCACCCTTCGTGATGCAGTAGCGCAATTGTAGCCACTATTTATTGGGGTCCTTCCACGTCTATATCCACATCGCATGTCGTGTGGCCTTGAAGTTGGCGATGTCCCGATAGTGCACGACCACTTGTGGTGTTATTCTCCAGAGGTTGCTAATGGCCTCCTGTAAATCGCGTAGGTATTCTTCGAATATGGATCTGTTCATCTTTCTGTGCCTAGCGTCAGACATGGAACTCAACGATAGATATCTCGCTCCATGATTAGGTTTGGGTCTGGTAGAAAAAGATACATAGATCGGTTCCTTCCATCCCATGAAGGATATTAGTATGAGTAGCCATGAGTATTGAAATTTCATTTCGAAATCCTGTGCATCCTTGCAATCATCCAGAAAAAAATTCAAAAGATAGGGTGCCTAGCCAACTGTGGTGCCCTCAGCACATAGTGCTGCAACTACGACGAAGTTTCCTAAGAATCTTGCAGGCCAAGATTTTTGCGGCCATTTTTGTCGTGGAATTGTTGATTCTTTTGATGATGATTCCTCCCATCCTCCTGTCAGTGCCATATTTATTTTTCATCTCTTCTGCTAGTGATTTCTCCTTGGTTTTTTCATCGAGAAATTGTGTGGGATCCATGACCTAGAATAGTATCCCCATAATGTGCACAATGATCTCTACGTTTATCGAGATGATCTTGTCTAACCATATATCCCCGCCATGGGTGACCGCCATCAATTTTTTTATGCAACTATTTGCGTATTGTCCTCTGCCAAAGTGTGGTAGGTCTAGCAGACATAAAATCCCCATTTTTTCCAATCCTGCTACCCACTGGAGTGGTTTATCAACCGGTTCCCCTACTGCATTTATGCCCACAGTTTGTAGGTATACCCTCTTTGCAAATTCTGGGAACTTGCCCATGTTCGTTACATCGTGGTCCGAGTATTTTAGCTTCTCGACATGACCCAACAAGTCTGATTTCACCCATTCCCCTTCTGGTATCTGCAGCAAAACAATGGTTGTGACAGGTTGCTTGCATTGTGACCTAGGTAGCAGTTGTTGGTCTTGGATCAGTAGTGGTTGACTCAAGGTTCCAGCCTCTGCTGGTCATATTTCGACATACCATTCTAGCCAGCCTGTGACATCTTCCATTGTTCCTTCCTATGGCTGATCTAACATGGTTGTTTGAGACTCGTCTAGCTCGACTGCTGCTTCATGATTTGTAGCCATCCCATTGACTCTTAGATCTACTTCGGTTTTCTCTAGTTGCGCCTCCTTTAGGGTTTTTGTGTCATGGTTCTATTGTTCCTGTTCTTTTGGCGGCTTATCCACAATCATGCCCTCAAGTGCTAGCTGTTATGTTTCTTCCACCATGGATGTGGGGTTCATCAATGTTGTATATGGTGATGGGATTTCATTGATATTGACGATCTACGACCACTGTTGTTCTCCTTCTTCCAATTGTACACGTGCCCTGGTTCTAACTCTGGGTTTTCTGGCAGTCTATCTTGTTTCTGATTTCCTTGGTGGTGCCATGGTGGTGAGTGTCTATCGTTTGATGCGTTTGAATGGTCTTTGTGACCTCTGTGAACTCCACTCTTTGCTCCTTAGCCTCTATCGCTCTCTGTCTATTCTATCTTCTCAAATAGGCTCTTTTCTCCCGCGTCTGTGTGTTGTATGGGCATCGCATGAAGCTTGTAGAAGACGCTACCTTTATTAGGGATTCAATGCACCTCCGCTTCCTTCTTACTTTCCATTACTCTCCCTCGTTGTCGCCAGTTGGCACGATTAATGCGATGTCCCGTCGGTCCGTTCCAACATTCAATTCTGCGTCACTCCGTCATTTTGTACTACTTTTGTCGTCTTAGCTTTTGCCGCTTGTTTCCATCGTGACCTGGCCGTTGGTATTTTCCTCTCCGAGTTTGTATTCCTAAGTGTGCATGCTCCTTATCCCTTCGGTGCATTGTACCTCTATTGGTACAGTTTAGTATCCTATTTTTTTTTGCCTAGTGACTTTCAGTTTGTGGGTGGTCGACTGTCCTTTTATAGATTCTATTGACTCCCACTAATCATCCCTCTGAGTTATACACCTGCTAAGTCTTTCAACTGTACAACTCCTCCATCTGTGACAGTTTTTATTTCGTACGGTCCTAACCAGTGCATTCTAAGCTTTCCTGGGTGTTGAATGGATTTGCTGTCATACATCAACACTAAATCTCCTTCCTTGAAATTTTTCTTCTTGATGTGTCTTTCATGCCAAGCTTTGTCCCTTTCTTTCTGAACTTGTTGGTGGAACCCTGCTAAGATTGGATCTTCCTCCATGGTCATCAACTGATTTAGTCTCTCCTGTACTGCGCCTTGTTCCATCATGTGTGTAATTGTTGTTATGTGCAAACTGGGTACCAAACATTCTAACGACACTACTGCTTCTTGGCCATATACTAGTTTAAATGGCGTATGCCTTGTTATCTTCTTGGACATGGTCCTGTATGCCCATAGTACTGCTGGTATTTTGAGGTTTCAATCATCCTTGTTGACATTATAGATCTTTGTCAATGCATTTTCAAGGATTTTGTTAAATGCTTCTACTGTGCCATTTGCTTGTGGGTGATATGGTGTGCTCTTTTGAAGATGGACTTCAAACTCTTCAGTCATAGCGTTGATAGTGTTGTTAATGAAGTGTGTGCCTTGGTCACTCATCAAAAATATTGGGCACCCAAATCTAGTGATTACTTGTTAGAATAGGAAGTGTGTTGTTGTTTCAGCGCTGCAATCCTTCACTGGTGTTGCTTTCGCCCATCTTGTCAGGTATCTTGTCACGGTGATAATGTACTTTTCTCCTATTCTTTTTGTTGGTGGGTTGATTGGTCCCACAAATTCTATTTCCCATTTATCGAATGCCTACAATGTTATATGTGGTCATAATGACATCTCGTCGCTTCTATTGGGATTAACAACCCTTTGATAGACATCACATTTCTGGCAGTACTCCTTCGAGTCTCTGTGAATGGTCGGCCACCATAGTCCTACACGCAATACCTTTTGTGCGGTAGCTTTACTTGCATAAAATCCTCCTACTATCCCCTCATGGGATTCTACTAAAACTCTTGGTATTTCATGTTCTAACACATATCTTCGCAAGATGTTATTTGCACCCATTTTATATAAGTGTCCTGCGATGAGTTGATAGTCTATAGCCCGGACTACCAAGTTTTTCTTCTGTGCAGTTTTATACTCTTGTGGTGCAGTACTTGTGCTCAAGTACTGAATGATATCTGCAAAGTAATCGTGAGCGATCTAGACTAAAAATAAATGTGCATCCGGGAAGTTGTCCTCTAAATTCGTAGGTTCTTCCCCGTTTGTGACCCTTGATAGGTGGTCAGGTCCTGCATTCAATTTTCATGGCTTGACTATTACTTCAAAGTCAAATTCTTGAAACAATAGTAACAATCGACAGATTCTCCCCCCCAACACTGGCTTGTTGACTAGGTATTTCAGGGTTGAGTGATCTGTGGACATCTTAAAGTGTTTCCCCAATAAGTAATGTCTGAACTTCTGTAGTGCATAGACCATAGCTAGGCCTTCCATCTCTGTGGTGTTATAATTATGTTCTAATTCTGATAGCTTTCTGCTCACAAATGCTATAGGGTGATCCAAGTCTCCCACTCCTGGCTGCACCAAGATAGCTCCAAGCGCTATGGCTGATGCATCTACATGTACGTGAAATATCTTTTCCCAGTCTGGAAATACTAGTATTGGTGCGGTGTCCATCTTTTATTTCAATGTATCTAGACCGTGTTGGCAATCGTTGTTCCACTGAAACTTTGTATCTTTTCTTAATAGTTCTTCCATTGCCGCGGTAATCTGCATGTATCCTTTGATAAACTTTCTATAGTATCTAGTGTGTCCCAATGTCTCTCTTAGCTGACAGACTATTTTAGGTGGTGGCAAGTTAAAAATTACTGCAATCTTTGCAAGATCTACTAGTAAACCTTGTTTGCATACTATATGGCCCAATAGTATCCCAAACAGTGTTCCGAATATACATTTTTTTTTATGTTTAATGATATTTGGCACTGCCTACATCTTTCTAACATTATCCGTAAGACCTCTACATGGTATTTCAACAAACTATAGACTATCCAATCATCCAGGTATACCTCTAGAAACCGGTGGATGATTTCCTTAAACATAGCGATGATTACTCTGGAAAATATTGTTGGTTCATTCTTCAGTCCAAACGACATGACTGTGTATTGGTAGGATCCCCATTATGTCGCAAACATGGTCTTGTATATGTCTTCCTGTGCTATCTTTATATGATGGTATCCTGAGAATCCCTCAGTGAATGAGTAAGCTTCATGTCCTCCTACGTTCTCTAACACTTCATCCGTGAAAGGTGTAGGGAACAAGTCATGTAGGCATGCATCGTTCAACTTCCTCAAGTCGATGCATATCCTTATCCCTCCTTGTTTTTTTTCCTGAATTACCATCGGTCTTATCCATTCTGATTCTTCCACTGGTTCTATGATTCCTTCTTCGAGCATCCTGTCAATATCAACTTTGACTTTCTGCTTATATATTGGGTTCAGTCTGTATGGTTGTTGTCTAATCGGTCTCGCTTCAGGTATGAGTGGTATCTTCATTTCTCTTATCTCTTCTGCTATAATATTCATCTCTGTAAATGTAAATTCTAACCTTGTACAATATCTACTGCAAACTGATATTCAGAAAATAACAGAAAAGATACAATGGCAAACACAAACATTACACAGAGATTTTTCACCTAGAAACCCAAACCAGGAAAACCAACATATATTATATTCATACATTGTGTTACATTGTTTACAATACAATATACATATAGGAGCCAGCGRCATCCAAAACCCTAACCCAATGACCTGGATTAGTCCAAAACCCTAATTCCTTAACCGGAAATAGAAAACCATCGGCAAAAAAACCATGTGCCGAAAAACCACCTAATATCATGTGGTCCTGGAAATATGTCGTCCCGGTAATATGTCGTCCCGGAAATATGTTGGCCTGACGGAAATATGTCGGCCTGAAAAATAAGTGAGATCCACGATCTCGGCTCCACCTGGGCACTCCTTCGTTGATCACTGCATTGGAGTCTAAAAAGTGGTCAAACCTAACCAAGATTTCCTCAAAACTTGGTCGAGGGCCAACAACCTCGTCCAATGTCCAAATCAGATATTCTGAAAGAATATGGTGCTTTTTCTATATCATGTAGATTGAGAAGATATTTTAGAATCTCTAATGAGGATTCTTATGATCCTTTTAGATTGTCTAACCCCCTCTGGGAGCCACCTCTTCATGCACCTGAATTAGATCATGCCCTTAATTAAGTTTTAATCACTATGCATGGCAGACTTGATGTAACTGACTTCATAAGTAAACCTCGCTTCACCAGATCTCAACTTGTTGCACTCCGAAGGCTTCACAGACTTCCTATTGTAATAAATCCGGATGAAAAAAACTTGGGCCTGGTGGTACTTGACAGAGATAAGTATATTTCCGAAGGTATTTGATAGTTGTCTGATCATAATGTTTACTCTCTAGTTGCTTCATTTCCATGGGTTTCTATGTGAGCTTCTCCACATCATCCTCATGCCAGATACAAACATCTCCTTCATGTCAACCATTGGAAATATATTATGCAGGTCGACAATCAACACTCTCAGGCTTGTGTGCTTTAATTCATCTGTAAAGTATAGAAGAACCCCCCAGCTGGTCGTCCTATCTATTCTTACAATGGTTACATGCTTGAACCCTTGTCAAAATTTATGCACCATAAGATTTTGGACACTCTCTTGGATCAACCTAACCATCTTCCAAACTCTCTTTCTTTTGCAAGTTATTGAATCCGAACAGTTTCCAGGTGACTCCATTTTGGTAACTTTTGATGTGGAACCATTGTACCCCAACACCCCCATTCAGGAAGGTCTCTTGGCTCTCCAAGATATGTTAAGTCAAAGTATAGTTCAATTCTTCACTTCTGAAGATGTGGATTTTTTGGTTAGTGATGCTGAGCTTGTTCTTCAATGGCACTTTTTGGAATTCAATGGCAGTTATTATCAACAAATCAGAGGTACTACAATGGGTAGCAACTTTGAAGTAGTGTATTCTTGTTTGTTCCTCTATCATTTGGAAAGGAAAGTTAATCGAAGGATGTCGTCACCAGAATTGCATTTTTTCAAGCGTTTCATTGATGATGCTTTTTTGGTATGGTTGGGTTCAAGAGTTAGACTGCAGGCTTATATCGATTGTTATCAGTCCATCTACCCTGATAATATTCATATTACCACTTGCATCTCCGATACAAGTGTTAACTTTCTTGATGTTGTGTTATTCAAAGGGCCCGATTTTGAGCTCTCTGGAAAGCTCTCCACCAAATGCTATTAGAAACCATTGAATGCTTATCAGTACATTCCATTTTTCTCATGGAATCCTCGACATCAGAAGAATTATTTTGTGCTTAACGAATTAAAGAGATATTTTCTTCGAGAAAGTTGTGAGTCTGGTTTCCTCAAGATGAAGAGGTTATTCTATCTTCGAATTAGAGCCAGAGGATACCCACCAGATTTTCTTCAGGCGTGCTTCTCCAAAGTCAGTTGAAATCAAAGGGATGCTTTGTTGTAGCAGTTTTTTTTGCACGACCCCATTCAACACTCTAGGGTGAAGAGGCCCCCCCTAGTGTTGAAGTTGGATTTTTGCGAATATACCAGAGCTTTGAACCTTGGGGGCACTCTAAACCCTAAACTCCATCGATTCTTCCAGTGTCACCCTCTGCTACAACACATTCTAAAACCTTTGATCTATTGGAGAAATCTGTGAAAGTTGGGAACCTTCATCATGAGTAGCACACTACAGGACCCTCCAGTGTAGTACTCAAGTTTTCTCCAAAGTTTGATTACGCAGAACACAGTTTGTATTTTTTGGACTATTTTTCCTTAAAATCTGTGCCATTTTCGACCACCGACTTGAGTTTTGGACTGATTTAGCGTCAGTGGATTTTTCAGCTTTTTGTTTAACTTCCACGCCTATTTTCAGGAATTTTGTAGATTTTAACCTTGTACAATATTTACTGCAAATAAATTTTCAGTAAAAGAACGAAAAATATACAATGGCAAATACAAACATTTCACGGAGATTTTTCCCCTCGAAACCCAAACTGGGAAGACCGACATATTCTATATTCATTCATAGTGATACATTGTTTACAATACAATATACATATAGGATCCAACGACATCCAAAACCCTAACTGAATGAACTGGATTAGTCAACAACCCTAATTCCTTAACCATAAATAGAAAACCATTGGCAAAGAATCCATGTGCCGAAAAACCACCTAAATATGTGACACGTTTCTCGAGGAAGATTTTTTTTTCTTTTCGAGGGGGATTCTCCCCTCTAACCCTCCTGCATGCCTGACAAAGAATAAATGTATCAGGGTTATTCGTGAAAATAATATAACACATACCCAACATTCTCCCACTTGTTGTTTTCTTTGCATACAGAGGGTTACTGGGTTACATAATCAACAATCCATGGCAACAATGCCCATGGATCCTCTACACCAAGAGAACTTTTCAGTGATCACAGATTTTGTTAATGAGTCTGCAACATTCTTCAAAGTGTCCACCTTTATCAACTATACTTTCTTTTCTTCAATCATGTCTCTCACAAAGCGATATTGAATATCAATATGCTTTGTCTTTGAATGATAAGTCGGGTTCTTCACTAGAAAAATTGCACTCTGACTACCACAATCTATCCTTACAACTTGTTGTACCAATCCAATACCTAAACACAATCTTTGTAACCATACTTCTTCCTTACTTGCATGAGTGGTTGCCATGTATTCAACTTCTGTAGTTGTAAGTGCCACTACAACCTGTCTTTTGCTCATCCAACCTATTTCTCCTCCCAATAGGTTAAACACATACCCACTTGTAGATCTCCTATGATCCAGATTTCTAGCCTTGTCTGCATACACAAAGCCATGTATATCCACCACTTTGTCCAATCTTGGTCTTCCTTCGTAGCACAATCCATAGCTAGCAGTGCCACGCAAATACTTGAAAACCCTTTTTATTGTTGTCTAATGCTTCTTCCATGGTTTTGACATATACCTGCTCAAAACTCCCACTGCATGTGCAATGTCTGGTCTAGTATAGACCATTGCATACATCAAACTGCCAACTGCACTTGCATATGGAACACGAGACATGTCCTCCTCCTCTTCCTGTGTCTTGGGACACTGATCTACAGAATAGGAATAGGAAGCTTGATCGGTTTACATTCCTGCATATTAAACCTTTGCAATATTGTCTCGACATATTTTAAAGCTTAACTTTACCCCAACAAGAATAGGAAGCTTGATCGGTTTACATTCCTGCATATTAAACCTTTGCAATATTGTCTCGACATATTTTCTTTGATTTAACCAGAGTTTCCTCCTTTTTTGATCTCTTTTAATTTCCATGCCCAAAATAAAATTTGAAGCACCGAGATCCTTCATGTCAAATTTAGAGGACAACTGAGTTTCACATCCTAGAAAATCTCCTTATTGTTTCCTATCAACAACATGTCATCCACATACAAGACCAAATAAATCAAATGATCATCAATTAATTTAAAATACACACAGTGATCCTCTTTGCTTCTTGTGAAACCAAGTGCCAGCATATAAGTATCAATTTTTTGACACTACATCCTTGGTGATTGTTTTAAACCATACAGGGACTTTTTCAGCTTGCATACTAGCTCCTTCTTTCCCTTCACAACATAACCTTCTGGTTGGTTCATATACATTTCTTCTTCCAGATCCCCATGTAGGAATGTTTTCTTCACATCCATTTGTTCTACTTCAAAATCAAATGCAACAACAACATATAATAGAAATCTTATAGAGGTTAACTTGGCAACAGGAGAAAAAATCTCACTGAAATCAATTCCCTCAACCTGGGAATAGCCCTTTGTTACTAACCGAGCTTTGTGTTTCTCCACTTTTCCTTCTGCATTCAACTTCTTTTTAAATACCCATTTTCCACCAATGTGCTTTCTTCCAGTTGGAAACTCCACTAGATCCCAAGCCTCATTCTTATCCAAAGATGCCATTTCTTCATCCATGGCCCTTTTCCAAAGATTTTCATCCTCTGAATCGATTGCCTCCTTGATGGTTCTAGGATCATCACCAGTAATAAATAAAGAAAAATTTGAACAAAAATCATATGGAGTATACCTTTTCGATAGCCTTCTTTCTCGAACCGATCTCCTCAATACTGGAGTATGAGGATCTTTTGATTCTTGTTCTTCTATATAGTCTGACTCATCATCCTTTAAATCAAGCTCTATTTTTTCTGGTTCTTCCTTACTTGGTAGGACTTCCTGTTTAACAACATCCTTCATTTATCTAAATACCACATCTCGACTATACACTACCTTCTTAGTTTCTGGGTTCCAAAGATTATAACCTTTGAGACCATATTTATATCCAACTAAGATACACTTTTCGGCCTTCTTATCTAGCTTACTCCTGTTGTCCTTTGGAACATGGACATATGCATCCCAACCAAATACCTTGAAATGTGTGAGAGAAGGTTCTTTACCAATCCATACCTCTTGTGGATTCTTGTCATCCAACGCTAATGAGGGTGATCTGTTGACTTGGTAACATGTAGTACCCACTGCCTCTGCCCAGAATTCTTGCCCTAACCTGACACCACTGAGCATGCACCTTTATTTTTCCATCAACATCTTGTTCATCATTTCTACAACTCCATTCCGCTGAGGTTTATATGGATTAGTCTTCTTTCTTTCTATAACACACTTCTTACATAATTCTTCAAATTCATTCCCGCAGAACTCTCCGCCATTATCTGTCCTGAGCACCTTAATTCTTTTCTCTATTTGATTCTCAACAAGAGACTTAAACTCTTTAAACCTGTCAAAGACTTCATATTTCTTCCTGAGGAAATATATCCAAGTATTCCTCGAGAATTCATCTATAAATGAGACATAGTACACATATTTTCGCAATGATGGGATCGACACAGGTCCAAAAACATTACTGTGAACAAGTTGTAAAATTCCTTCTGCCCTCGTTTCACCAAAAGGGAATCTTACCTGATTATGCTTCCCATATAGACAATGTTCATAGAAATCAAAATCCAGAGAGCAGTTAGACATACCTTCAACCATACCTTTACCGTGTAGTAGTCAAAGACCCTTCTCTCCGATATAACCCAATGTTTGATGCCACAACATAACCTTTTCTCCAGATACTGTAGGATTTCTTTCTTCTTCAACTCCAATACCAGGAACAATGGAACTATTACACCCATCACTAATAGTTATTCCTTCCATCTTATACAGAGTTCCAAACCGAACTCCCTTCAGCAACACCATTGCTCCTCGAACCATCCTGTAGGTTTCCTTTTCAAATATTGTTTTTACCCCTGCATCGTTCATTTTGCTTACAAAAATCAAATTTCTAGTCAAACCTAGGATGTGCATAACACCAAAAAGTGTTCTAATCCTTCCATCTATGAGCCTCAACTTGACTTTTCCTTGTCCTATGATTCTGGTTGTCGAATCATCACTTAAGAAAACATTACCTCCATCATACTTTTCATATTCATAGAACCACTCCCTGTGGGGATTCATATGAAAGGATGCACCAGATTTAACCAACCATGCCTCATGATCTGCATGTGTGCTTGAAGAAGCCAAGTACACATTCCCTCATTCCTTGGAGGGATTTTCTTTTGTCGAAGGAGATTCTTCAAATCCCTTCTTTTTCTCAACTTTGGATCTACACTGCCTCTTGCAGTGCCTTTTTTTTCCACATCTCCAACATACCCCTACAAAATTTTCGAGAGATTTAGATCTACCCTTAGATTTAGATTTCCCACTTGAGAACTTAGATCTATTTATTTCCTGGGAACGTCCTCTTGCCAATAATGTGTATGTGCTCTGTCCTTCCATATTCTTTCGTCTGATCTCCTCCGACAACAAAGATGAGACCACCTCATCAAACTTCAAGGAAGTTGTATTACTACCTATGGCCACAACTAGACTATCCCACGAGTCTGGTAAATAACACAGTAAACTGATACATTTATATTTATCTGAAATTTTAATCTCAACAGATACTAACTGACTTACCACAGTATTGAAGGCGTTCAAATGCTCTGCCACCGGGTCTCCATTTCTCATCCTTAGGTTATACAACTTCTTTCTCAGGAATAGTTTGTTCACTAGGGACTTAGACTGATACAACTTCCTCAACTTATCCCATAAATCCTTGGTCTGAGAGACACAGTCAGATTGTGCTCTTTGACTTCCGATCCAACTGTTTCCAGTCATCTGCTGAAGTTCTTGTAGGTGCAGTACCTGGATCTACCGCGATCCACTAATCTCTATCCACCAACAAATATTCCATCTTTAGTTTCCATAGCTCAAAACTTTGCTCATTAAACTTCTCAATCTCCAGCTTTGAATTGTTTGCCATTTCTTTTCACCTGAAAAATCAATACCACAGATCTCCCACTGTAACAAGGCTTATCACAGTCCCAAGCCAACCCTTGACAACAAAGATGTCCCCCTGAAGCCAACAAAGGTCTGATACCAAATGTAGATTTTAACCTTGTACAATATTTACTGCAAACAGATTTTCAGTAAAAGGACATAAAAGATACAATGGCAAATACAAACATTACACATAGATTTTTCCCCTGGAAACCCAAACCGGGAAAACCAACATATTCTATATTCATTCATAGTGATACATTGTTTACAATAGAATATACATATAGGAGCCAGCGGCATCCAAAACCCTAACCCATTGACATGAATTAGTCAACAACCCTAATTCCTTAACTGAAAATAGAAAACCATCGGCAAAGAAACCATTTGCTAAAAAGCCACCTAAATATGTGACATGTTTCCCAAGGCAATTTTTTTTTTCGGCGGCCCCCACTGCACGCCCGGTGCAATGCTCAGACACTACTACTCGTGCAAAGAATACAACACATACCCAACAAATTTTGTTATGTCATTTATTTTTTAACCGTTTCAATCGATTAGGGTTCCCAACTCTTGGGATTCCTCTTTGTATGCACTTGATCGCAGTCCTTAAAAGGACCTCATTGGAAAGATTTATTTTTGTACCACTGATGACACCTGTTGGTCGAAACTAGTTTGGTTAATACAAAATATTTTCTTTCTGGTATTATGTTCTCAATTCTTATATCTTTCACATAATATTCGTTGTGTCCTTTTATCTTCTGAGTCTTATGCATTGCCATATCTGATTCCGATTACTTTATTGCTTTGGTATCGCTAGCCTATTACATATTTGCTTTAATATTGAACACTTTTCGTAGGTGTTGCCGAAAGGGCCGGTAGTCGAGGTTTTTTTGGTGCGTTGTTAAACGTTGAACCCTGGGTCTGCCCCTGTGCCAACACTTACTTACTCTAGAAGTTGAAAGAATGAGTTAAATAATCAACCCAAAAAACTGAAAGTAATTGAAAAAATAATTGTACTAAGTAGTCAATACCTTTCTCATGAGAAACAAAGTTGAGATAAAGTTCAGAAATGAAATTCAGCATATATATCCATGTTGGAGAAACAAGTGGGCTATAAACTCCTACATTACAAATCACTAACATACTTTTTAATTTTTTCTTTAATGAGTATGTAATATGATACCAAAATTCCATTCTTTCTAGAAGGTATATCCAAAGTAACCATGGATGTTGAATAAGTGGTAATTCTTGTACACTCTAAAAAATTCTCTTTGATTTCTTTCAAAAATGTGTTTTTTCTTTAATTTCTTCTTCTTTCTCCTCTTATAAAGATAATTTCATATGATTTTTTTCAAAATTTCTTTTCTCTTTAATTTCTTCTTCTTTCATCTTATAAAGAGGGTTTCATATTCATATCAGTAAAACCATTACAACATTATCGACATAATAGAAAACCATCGCAGACTGCAGAAGCTTCCAAACGGGGGAACAAGTGATATCTCCAAATTATTTGGACATTTCCATATATACATAAAAAATTAAAACAATAATTCACTAGTAGGACTTATAAACCATCTTTCAAATATGATTGTTAATAAAAAGTAAAACTTGAAAAAATGAAAAGAATAATTCACTGGTGGAACTTACAAACCATCTTTCAAATATGGTTGCCCTTAAAAGTAGAAGTGTCCTATCATCACCACACCCAACGAGGGATAGTGGATCGAAGATTCTCCTGCAATTTTCTTTAATGAATAATTGATATGATATCAAAATCCATTTTTTTATAGAAGGTATCCAAACCAACGACGGATGTTGAATAAATGGTAATTCTCGTACGGTGTTGAAAATTCTCTTTGATTTCTTCATCTTTCATCTTATAAAGAAAACCATTACAACAGAGTCGGAATAACAGAAAATCATGGCGGACTGCAGAAGCTTTCAGAGCTTGGCTGACGCTGGGAACAGGTGATCTCACCACTGCCTTTTGTGTTCGGTTTTCATATTCATTGTTTCTGTGTCAGGATCAGTGCGTATATCTTGATGTATATTCAGTGCGTATATCACAGAGATAACAGATTAATGCGCCGTGGAAGGATATCAGTGGAAAGAGATGCAGAAAAAATGTCGGTCTCGCCAAGGCCGAAATACCAGCAGCAGTGACATGGGAAGAGATTGAATCCTTATTCCACCATTGG
>JZKD02S0467702.1:0-12089 GCA_000966675.3 Picea glauca
CATTTTCCAAGTTTCTGCTTTCTTTGGGTAAAATTTTATTTTCATGAGGTGAAAAATATAAAGCTCAAAAGTTCAAAATTGTGTGTGTTCCAACATAGGCTCCATCTAGGAACGTGTCTCCTCGTGAGATGTGGAATAACAGTAGATCGAGTGCCTTTATTGGGAAAATGGATTCATTATTGCATTTCTGGAAAACACTTTTAGGAGTTAATCATATGCAAAAAAAACGAACTTCAACTGCATCTCAGAAAACCTTCAAAACACACCTAATGATTGAACTCAAGTTAGGCTATTTAAAATTTCCCTTTCCTAAAACTGAGTTTGGATCTGTTTAATATAATCAAAACAAATTTAACTGAAATATCATACTTCGACCAACTTCTTTCACATCAAGGTTAATTAGATGTAATAATTTATTTAGGGAATCCCTCATTGGTTCATAATGTAAATATTACTGGAAAGAGAACTAGATGTGAGAGTATGTTGTGTAGATATGTGTGACATCCATACATATATCATAGATATTACTTCACTGCCATGGAGCTTGTTCAGTACCCCAATGAAGTTATCTACTTCTCCCATTGAATTTCCTTTCACCACTTCAATTAGCACTTTTGTGTTTTGCTGAGATGAGGGCAATCATTACATGAATTTCATTTCATCATCTCTTTGGACAAGATGGGGAAATAAAATTATGAATTTCCTTTCACCATATGTCTTATATTTTAATATTTTTAAGTGGGGGCAATCAATCTGTATGTATCACATAAGGGATGATATCTTCTTAAAATTTAAAAAGAAGGTCCATCAACAATTTTTTAAGTATACTCTGAAACTAATTTTCTCCCAATATTCAATACACCTTCGCCTATAGGGAAGATTTTATAGGAATTTTGATTTTTCATGGATTGACCTTGAGCGAATTAGTCAGTTTAAAAATCCAATAGAAGAGCTAAAGTTATTAGGATTATCCTAGACATACTTTCTTTTAGTTAAAATCAAAGGAACATAAATATTTTCGCCTAATCTTGTTTTGAAGATATGTTTTTATGTTTTTAGAGTAAAGGTGAATTTATTTCTTTCTATGAAGACTAAGGAAAGGTAGCGAAAATCATAAGTGAATAAAATATCGGGGATAGAAAAAATAACTAGAACGAGGACTCAGAGGGCCTGACACAAAAAATCCCAATCCAACACAAGTTTGTTTATTGATTCTCAAACTTCCTTTCAAGCCTTTTTTATTTTTATTTTTATTTTCTTTTATTTTTATTTTAGAGAAGGCTTCAGAATTTATCAGTACGACACTCTAAGTTGCAATTTTATACTTCTCTGATCCTTGATCAAGTGAAAAAATTATCATGAGTGAAACCTCCTTTACTTTCAAAAAAACCTTCTTAAAATTTTAGTTTGAACTAGCAGGGTAGGAGTTCATGCCTCAAATTCCTTTTGTATTTTCAATCAGGTAGATCATTAATTCATCACTTGTTTTGAGAGAAAGCGAATGTTTTGAAAAATGAGTGTTGGATTCTGATGCATCCTTATCTCTCCTTTAATAGTAAGTCCTCATATCCAACATAATCGGCCCGATCCTAGGTCCTCTTGACCTTTATTTATACATTACAATGACTCTCAGACAACCTTAGGTTGGAACCTAGGTGTCAAAACCCTAAATACCAAAAACCTAGGTGTCTAAGACCCTAGGTCAACTTGACCCGCATTTTCAGGGCTTCGTCATCCTATCTTTCCTTATTTCCTTCGAGGTGCTCCAAAGCATCCATTGGTGGCCTTTTCCTCTTGTTGAGTTGTCTACAATCCATCTTCCTTGTGGATCTATCTTCCTCAATCTCCCCATCTAACATCTTTCTTTCTCTTACTTCGCTCCTTCTTTTCTGCTCTTTTGGCCACTTCGACCCAATCTCAATCAACTTGTCTTCCGCGAAGTTCGCACTTCACGCTTCTTTCCTTAATCTCCGCAACCTTACATAACCAAGGGCCAAAAAGGCTATTGGTTGCTTGAATCCTTCATCGTTCTTTTGCAAGAGCACCATTGCAACAGTATGTTCAGAAGCAAATGAGAAGATTAAGAATTACTTTGTATAGTTTGTACATGCTAGCACTGGTCCTTCCCCTATAGCTTTCTCGACGTGCTCGAAAGATGATTTAGCTTCTGCAGTCCATTTTACTTCATTGTCCTTCTTCAACATATCTATAATCATTTTGATTATTTCAACAAAGTTGGGAATAAATCTTCTCAAAAAGTTGATTTTTCCTAAAAAAGATTGAATTTTTTTCTGTTCCTAGGGACATTAATCATGTCTATAGCCTCAAATTTCTTAGGGTCAACCTTGATTCCTTCTTTTGAAACTATATGACCTAAGAGCTTACCTTCTTGCATAGAAAAATGTGATTTCTTGGGATTAAGAGACAAACTGAACTTTCTACATTTTTTGAAGGTCTGCCTGGGGTGCAGCAAATGTTTTGTATCAGAGTTAGAAAAAATTGTCAAATCATCAAGATAAATAACAACAAATTTGTCTCTCTCACTGACGAACGTAATGTCCATCGCTCTATAGAAAGTAGCCCATGCATTCATCAAAACAAATGGCATTTTACCATACATAAAGGTTCCCCACAGAGTGGTAAACGCAGTCTTTTCTCTATCGTCTTCATGAACAACGATCTGATTATAACCCAAAAAACCATCAATCATGGAAATCTTGTTGGCCCTCAAAAATGTTGTTCCTGAGATTAATCCTAATGCTCAAAGAGTAATTTCATCCTAGTCAAACAACCTTTCTAAGGGGATCAAGCCTTTGGGAATCTGATTTTTCTTAAGCAAGAGCATGCAGTAGTCTGCAATATTGTCTTGGAATTTTTATGGGTTCTCCCCTTCTTGCATAACCCAAGCAGGATCATTTTGATTTTCTTGATCAATGTGAATTTCATAAAACTCATCAACCATCTCTAGAAATTGTTTGATTTGTTCATTGTCTTTGAACACTTGCCAGTGTTGAACATTGTTCAGGATCGAAGGTCTATGTCTCATCTCGATGTGATATTTCCGTTTCAAGAAATTAGGGAATATGAAGGTCGCAACAGCCTTGGCCAAGGAATCATATTGTTGGTTCTCCNCATTTTCCAAGTTTCTGCTTTCTTTGGGTAAAATTTTATTTTCATGAGGTGAAAAATATAAAGCTCAAAAGTTCAAAATTGTGTGTGTTCCAACATAGGCTCCATCTAGGAACGTGTCTCCTCGTGAGATGTGGAATAACAGTAGATCGAGTGCCTTTATTGGGAAAATGGATTCATTATTGCATTTCTGGAAAACACTTTTAGGAGTTAATCATATGCAAAAAAAACGAACTTCAACTGCATCTCAGAAAACCTTCAAAACACACCTAATGATTGAACTCAAGTTAGGCTATTTAAAATTTCCCTTTCCTAAAACTGAGTTTGGATCTGTTTAATATAATCAAAACAAATTTAACTGAAATATCATACTTCGACCAACTTCTTTCACATCAAGGTTAATTAGATGTAATAATTTATTTAGGGAATCCCTCATTGGTTCATAATGTAAATATTACTGGAAAGAGAACTAGATGTGAGAGTATGTTGTGTAGATATGTGTGACATCCATACATATATCATAGATATTACTTCACTGCCATGGAGCTTGTTCAGTACCCCAATGAAGTTATCTACTTCTCCCATTGAATTTCCTTTCACCACTTCAATTAGCACTTTTGTGTTTTGCTGAGATGAGGGCAATCATTACATGAATTTCATTTCATCATCTCTTTGGACAAGATGGGGAAATAAAATTATGAATTTCCTTTCACCATATGTCTTATATTTTAATATTTTTAAGTGGGGGCAATCAATCTGTATGTATCACATAAGGGATGATATCTTCTTAAAATTTAAAAAGAAGGTCCATCAACAATTTTTTAAGTATACTCTGAAACTAATTTTCTCCCAATATTCAATACACCTTCGCCTATAGGGAAGATTTTATAGGAATTTTGATTTTTCATGGATTGACCTTGAGCGAATTAGTCAGTTTAAAAATCCAATAGAAGAGCTAAAGTTATCAGGATTAGCCTAGACATACTTTTTTTTAGTTAAAATCAAAGGAACATAAATATTTTCGCCTAATCTTGTTTTGAAGATATGTTTTTATGTTTTTAGAGTAAAGGTGGATTTATTTCTTTCTATGAAGACTAAGGAAAGGTAGCAAAAATCATAAGTGAATAAAATATCGGGGATAGAAAAAATAACTAGAACGAGGACTCAGAGGGCCTGACACAAAAAATACCAATCCAACACAAGTTTGTTTATTGATTCTCAAACTTCCTTTCAAGCCTTTTTTATTTTTATTTTTATTTTCTTTTATTTTTATTTCAGAGAAGGCTTCAGAATTTATCAGTATGACACTCTAAGTTGCAATTTTATACTTCTCTGATCCTTGATCAAGTGAAAAAATTATCATGAGTGAAACCTCCTTTACTTTCAAAAAAACCTTCTTAAAATTTAGTTTGAACTAGCAGGGTAGGAGCTCATGCCTTAAATTCCTTTTGTATTTTCAATCAGGTAGATCATTAATTCATCACTTGTTTTGAGAGAAAGCGAATGTTTTGAAAAATGAGTGTTGGATTCTGATGCATCCTTATCTCTCCTTTAATAGTAAGTCCTCATATCCAACATAATCAACCCGATCCTAGGTCCTCTTGACCTTTATTTATACATTACAATGACTCTCAGACAACCTTAGGCTGGAACCTAGGTGTCAAAACCCTAAATACCAAAAACCTAGGTGTCTAAAACCCTAGGTCAACTTGACCCGCATTTTCAGGGCTTCGTCATCCTATCTTTCCTTATTTCCTTCGAGGTGCTCCAAAGAATCCATTGGTGGCCTTTTCCTCTTTTTGAGTTGTCTACAATCCATCTTCCTTGTGGATCTGTCTTCCTCAATCTCCCCATCTAACATCTTTCTTTCTCTTACTTCGCTCCTTCTTTTCTGCTCTTTTGGCCACTTCGACCCAATCTCAATCAACTTGTCTTCTGCGAAGTTCGCACTTCACAATTCTTTCCTTAATCTCCGCAACCTTACATAACCAAGGGCCAACAAGGCTATTGGTTGCTTGAATCCTTCATCGTTCTTTTGCAAGAGCACCGTTGCAACAGTATGTTCAGAAGCAAATGAGAAGATTAAGAATTACTTTGTATAGTTTGTACATGCTAGCACTAGTCCTTCCCCTATAGCTTTCTCGATGTGCTCGAAAGATGATTTAGCTTCTGCAGTCCATTTTATTTCGTTTTCCTTCTTCAACATATCTATAATCATTTTGATTATTTCAGCAAAGTTGGGAATAAATCTTCTCAAAAAGTTGATTTTTCCTAAAAAAGATTGAACTTTTTTATGTTCCTAGGGACATTAATCATGTCTATAGCCTCAACTTTCTTAGGGTCAACCTTGATTCCTTCTTTTGAAACTATATGACCTAAGAGCTTACCTTCTTGCATAGAAAAATGTGATTTCTTGGGCTTAAGAGACAAACTGAACTTTCTACATTTTTTGAAGGTCTGCCTGGGGTGCAGCAAATGTTTTGTATCAGAGTTAGAAAAAATCGTCAAATCATCAAGATAAATAACAAAAAATTTGTGTCTCTCACTGACGAACGTAATGTCCATCGCTCTCTAGAAAGTAGCCCATGCATTCATCAAAACAAATGTCATTTTACCATACATAAAGGTTCCCCACAGAGTGGTAAACGCAGTCTTTTCTCTATCGTCTTCATGAACAACGATCTGATTATAACCCAAAAAACCATCAATCATGGAAATCTTGTTGGCCCTCAAAAATGTTGTTCCTGAGATTAATCCTAATGCTCAAAGAGTAATTTCATCCTAGTCAAACAACCTTTCTAAGGGGATCAAGCCTTTGGGAATCTGATTTTTCTTAAGCAAGAGCATGCAGTAGTCTGCAATATTGTCTTGGAATTTTTATGGGTTCTCCCCTTCTTGCATAACCCAAGCAGGATCATTTTGATTTTCTTGATCAATGTGAATTTCATAAAACTCATCAACCATCTCTAGAAATTGTTTGATTTGTTCATTGTCTTTGAACACTTGCCAGTGTTGAACATTGTTCAGGATCGAAGGTCTATGTCTCATCTCGATGTGATATTTCCGTTTCAAGAAATTAGGGAATATGAAGGTCGCAACAGCCTTGGCCAAGGAATCATATTGTTGGTTCTCCCTCCTGGGAATACAGTGAATATTAAAGGATGAGAAGAAACTCTCTATAAGATCCCATGCACAATTCCTATATGATCTCAACCTTGGATTCTTAGCTTGATACCATTGTTTTACTTGTTTTACAATAAGCTTTGCATCACCATAAACTATCAGATGTTCGATATTTAGCTTCCTTGTAGCTTCTAATCCTAAAACCAGAGCTTCATATTCGCAGACATTATTCGTATAATCAACCTTTGTTTTCCCTTGGTCAGGTATTAAGGAAGGAAGAGAATATTAAAGAAGAAGAAATACAAAGTATGAAGTGTGCAGAAGGCACACAAACCAAGGAAGGGTCAAAGTAGTTAAAGAATCATAAAAGAAGGAATGAACTAAGGTAAAGAAATCCATTGAAAGAGAATATCAAGGAAGACAAAGAAACAAAGAGGACAGATCGTGGATAATTCAGCAAGCAGAAGAAGACACTAATGGGTGCTTTGGAGAACTTCGCGAAGAATAAGGAAGAACAGGTTGGTGAAGTCCTTAAAATGTGAGTTATGTGGACCTAGGGTTCTGGTACCTAGGGTTTTGATACCTAGGGTTTTGTCACTTGGACTTCGTTCCATGGTTTATAAGAGTCATGGAATGATAAATAGAGGTCTAGAAGAGTTGAGAGGGATATATATAGAGAGAGAGAGAGAGGGATTGAGATGTAAAAGTGTGATGTCTTAGAGAATTCTTGTATTTTGGATCTTCAGTTGGGTGCGAAGATCGACTCTGCAGCTGGGTGCATAGGGTGGGGAGATAAAGAGGAGAGAGAGAAGGATCTGCAGCCAAGTGTGCAGATAGAATTGTGTATTTTCATCTACTTTATCAATAAACATAGTTATGTGGACGTATCCCTAGGGGGAGGGTGAACCACGTATAATCTTGTTGTTATATGTTGTTGATGTTGTGTTATTCGCTATCTTTTATACTGTGATTGCATTGTTATTTTCCTTACTGAAGATAAGAGATATAACTAACTTCGTGAAGTAAATCATAATATTGTTAAGAATCTCTAGGTTATCTTGCGTTATTATTATGGAATCATCTTGCTCTTCCTCTAGTTGTATACACTTGTGTCTTGCAACCCCCATATTGCTACTTTGGGTGAAACTTCATCTTCTTCACAGGTGTTTCCAAAAGGGCCAGTAGTTAGGGTTTGTTGGTGCATTGTTAGAGTTGAACCCATAATCTTCCCTTGTACCAAAAAATGGTTTCGTTGTCGGGACCTTATTGAGGTAATGTCAAGGTGGTTTCCTTCGAAGACAAATATTCAGAATTGGATAGAATAACAAAAAAGGGACTTCGTCGAAGCTTAGAATAAGAACCCTAGAATTAGTATAGAAGACTGGTTGGGAAGGTACATATTTACTGATGTGCATGAGATTTTCTTTGCAGGGTTTCATAAGGAGTTGTACAAGTGGCTAACTAGACTAGCAAACACTCGGTTTGAAATTAGATCTAGACCTCCTGTGTTTTGGACAGCGACACTGATCAAGAAATTGAAGAGAGTCGATAACGTTGTGTCTAGAGCGGTGGATCTCTGGTTTAATAGAACTATTGGAAGGTACATTACTAAATTTGCTATTGACAGAGTGGAATCATATAGCCAAACAGAGAAATATTTCTTCAAGGGACCTAGAGAGAATTTTCTACACTATTTGAAACTGAAGATTAAGATGTTATTTCATGAGAAGAATATCCTGAAGATATAGTAATCAGTTGGATTTTAAAGATGATGTTCAAAAATTTAGACAATGACAGTGACANATTGTTCAGGATCGAAGGTCTATGTCTCATCTCGATGTGATATTTCCGTTTCAAGAAATTAGGGAATATGAAGGTCGCAACAGCCTTGGCCAAGGAATCATATTGTTGGTTCTCCATCCTGGGAATAGAGTGAATATTAAAGGATGAGAAGAAACTCTCTATAAGATCCCATGCACAATTCCTATATGATCTCAACCTTGGATTCTTAGCTTGATACCGTTGTTTTACTTGTTTTACAATAATCTTTGCATCACCATAAACTATCAGATGTTCGATATTTAGCTTCCTTGTAGCTTCTAATCCTAAAACCAGAGCTTCATATTCGCAGACATTATTCGTATAATCAACCTTTTTTTTCCCTTGGTCAGGTATTAAGGAAGGAAGAGAATATTAAAGAAGAAGAAATACAAAGTATGAAGTGTGCAGAAGGCACACAAACCAAGGAAGGGTCAAAGTAGTTAAAGAATCATAAAAGAAGGAATGAACTAAGGTAAAGAAATCCATTGAAAGAGAATATCAAGGAAGACAAAGAAACAAAGAGGACAGATCGTGGATAATTCAGTAAGCAGAAGAAGACACTAATGGGTGCTTTGGAGCACTTCGCGAAGAATAAGGAAGAACAGGTTGGTGAAGTCCTTAAAATGTGAGTTATGTGGACCTAGGGTTCTGGTACCTAGGGTTTTGATACCTAGGGTTTTGGCACTTGGACTTCGGTCCATGGTTTATAAGAGTCATGGAATGATAAATAGAGGTCTAGAAGAGTTGAGAGGGATATATATATAGAGAGAGAGAGAGGGATTGAGATGTAAAAGTGTGATGTCTTAGAGAATTCTTGTATTTAGGATCTTCAGTTGGGTGCGAAGATCGACTCTGCAGCTGGGTGCACAGGGTGGGGAGATAAAGAGGAGAGAGAGAAGGATCTGCAGCCAAGTGTGCAGATAGAATTGTGTATTTTCATCTACTTTATCAATAAACATAGTTATGTGGACATATCCCTAGGGGGAGGGTGAACCACATATAATCTTGTTGTTATATGTTGTTGATGTTGTGTTATTCGCTATCTTTTATACTGTGATTGCATTGTTATTTTCCTTACTGAAGATAAGAGATATAACTAACTTCGTGAAGTTAAGCATAATATTGTTAAGAATCTCTAGGTTATCTTGCGTTATTATTCTGGAATCATCTTGCTCTTCCTCTAGTTGTATACACTTGTGTCTTGCAACCCCCCTATTGCTACTTCGGGTGAAACTTCATCTGCTTCGCAGGTGTTTCCAAAAGGGACAGTAGTTAGGGTTTGTTGGTGCATTGTTAGAGTTGAACCCAGGATCTTCCCTTGTACCAAAAAATGGTTTCGTTGTCGGGACCTTATTGAGGTAATGTCAAGGTGGTTTCCTTCGAAGACAAATATTCAGAATTGGATAGAATAACAAAAAAGGGACTTCGTCGAAGCTTAGAATAAGAACCCTAGAATTAGTATAGAAGACTGGTTGGGAAGGTACATATTTACTGATGTGCATGAGATTTTCTTTGCAGGGTTTCATAAGGAGTTGTACAAGTGGCTAACTAGACTAGCAAACACTCGGTTTGAAATTAGATCTAGACCTCCTGTGTTTTGGACAGCGACACTGATCAAGAAATTGAAGAGAGTCGATAACGTTGTGTCTAGAGCGGTGGATCTCTGGTTTAATAGAACTATTGGAAGGTACATTACTAAATTTGCTATTGACAGAGTGGAATCATATAGCCAAACAGAGAAATATTTCTTCAAGGGACCTAGAGAGAATTTTCTACACTATTTGAAACTGAAGATTAAGATGTTATTTCATGAGAAGAATATCCTGAAGATATAGTAATCAGTTGGATTTTAAAGATGATGTTCAAAAATTTAGACAATGACAGTGACANCTTTGGTGGCCCACTTTAGATAAGGATGCTAAGGAATACTACAGAGCCTATGATGTATGTCAAAGAGAAGGGAAGCCATCCAAAAGGGATGATATGCCTTTAGCACCTCATTTAAATTTACAAGAATTTGAGAAATGGGCTATTGACTTCATGGGACCTATCAACCCACCGGGAAAGCACACAAGAACTCGATACATTATCACTGCTACAGATTATTTGACCAGATGGGAAGAATCAAGAGTAGTTAAGGACTGTAGTGCAGCTACAACTGCGTGGCTCATCTTTGATGATATCATAACAAGATTTGTATTCCCGAAGATCCTTATGAGTGATCAAGGCACACACTTCATTAAAAAAAATATTGAAGCCTTGACTCAGGAGTTCGAAGTTCACCATCAAAAGAGCACACCATACCATCCACAGGTGAATGGTATAGTCGAATCCTTCAATAATATCTTGGAGACAGCGCTGACTAAGATTTGCAGTGTTAATAGAGATAATTGGGATTTGAGAATTCCAGTAGTGTTATGGGCTTATTGAACTACTTGCAAAAAGTTAACAACACAGACTCCCTTCAAGCTATTTTATGGCCTAGAAGCAGTGGTACCTATGGAATACTTGGTTCCTAGTTTAAGAATTGCAACATTTACATGTATGGATGACACTGGTGTTGTTCAAGATAGGCTCGTGCAATTGATGGAACTAGAGGAAGACAAATTCATTGCAAGATTTCATCAGTAGGTACAAAAAGAATGAGAAAAGTCTTACCATGACCAACATATCAAGAAGAAATCATTTAAACAAGGAGATTTGGTACTTTTATATGACAGGAAGTTCATGAAGCATATAGGAAAATTCAGGACACATTGGATTGGTACATTTGAGGTTGTCTATGTTACCGAAGGAGGAGTTGCATGGTTGAAGACCCTTAATGGAGAATGGAAGGATGGTTTAGTAAATGGGAGTTAGTTGAAGCTGTATTATGACAACCAGCTACCTCGCAGCTCTTAGTAAAAGAAAGGAAGAAGGGTATAGGTACTAGGTGCAGTTGAAATTAGGTACCAGACATAGAAAAGACAGTTTGCACAAGATAGGGAGGGACAAAGAAGAAAACAAAGGATGCTCTGTGCAATCTACAATTGATGTTATACAAGAGGCTTTACCCTGCAGTGAATTGGGATGAGTGATCCAGGTGGATATCAGTGGCCACCCACCTTTTCCGATTGGCTCAAAACAGTTTTCTGGCAATTTTGGCAATTTACTATTTTTAGCAGGTTTTAACTTCTGGGGCCATTTTGAGGGCCTAAATGAAGGTTTTTTTGAGATCGAGGTTCTAAATGATATCCAAAGTCATAAATGGGCCCCCAAAATGAATCTCCTCGATGATACCTTTCCAACGAGCTATCACACACCTAAAACGGAGATTGTATGCAAAAGTTACGACCCCAGGAAGTTGATGTATTGACTTACCCAAACGGGGCCCACATGACTTTTGGCAGTTCATCTCCTAGGGTTAGGTTTTTGGATGTCTATGAATTTTGGCATTCTCGTCTATTGTAAAAATGCCTCTAGAGCCTCATTGTAATCGTCTTCTCATGGATGCGAGTAGCAGCCACATCTCTTCTTAGAGATAAGTTACCAGCGCCCTAGCTAGTTTATTTCCATTCTGTCTGTAAGCATATTTCAGTCATTTGTTATTAATGAAATGAAGTCTTATTTCCACTGCATCTCTGTGTTTATGTGTATTTCTATATTTCATTGTGTTCCTACATAAATCCGGATCAGTGGTATCAAAGCGGTCTGCTCATTCTCGATCCTTCTTTGCATGTCCCCAACAAGATCGGGGTATAAGGAGTTGGGGCTCAATCTGGTTAAACCTTTGCAATATCAACCTTGCAAACCCCGACGACCGCCCATGGGGGAAGAAAAGAAAGATGAGGGATCAGGAGATCCTATCAAAATGTTGCTCGATGAGGCCCTCAAGAAACAAAGGAACGCAATGATGGACAACTTTGCCCAGATTCTTCAACGGATTCCAACTGGCGGTGCATCGACATCCAGAAGCCACTCTGGAGGTGCCACTCCTTTTAAGGTACAAGTAAACTTTGACATTCTCATATTTGACG
>JZKD02S0467768.1:3240-17311 GCA_000966675.3 Picea glauca
CCTTAGATCTACACAAATTCTTATCCCTCCTTGTTTCATTTCCTAGAATACCATGGGACTGATGCATTTGGATTCCTCCACTAGATTAATGATACCAACTTCAAATATTCAATCAAGTTCTGCTTTCACTTTCTTCTTATACACTGGATTCAACCTGTAAGGTTTTTGTCTAATAGGTATAGCATTTGGTTCTAGGGGTATCTTCATCTCACCTAGGTCATATCTTATTTCTTTCATCTCTATAAAGGTTGTTGGAAACAAGTCATTGTATTTGCGCAATAACTTTGTTATCCTTTCTAGTATTTGCTCATCTCAGTAGTCTCCAATGCTTTCCATTTTAGGGTTTTCTTCTGTCCCAATGTTGACTTTATTGAACTTAATTGGTGCACGAAATGATTATGGATCCATAGATGGGCCTTCCATGATCTAGATGGATCTAGGGAACATCACAGAAGTTTCAAAAGTGTCCCAGGAGGCTTAGAATGGCCTCAGCAGGCAGAGAAAGGGTAAAATTCAAAGTTCCCAAAACTCAGTGAAAATGGCATGATCGTGAAGAGTGTGTCACAATATTTCCAACGATGCAAATGGCTAGTCAAATGAAGTTACGGATTGAACAATATTTGTAGTCAAAGTTTGGTCAACCTAGCCCAGTCAATAAGGGATGAGTCAGCATTCGTATTGTTGATTTCATCATTCGTATGGATGACATTAGCATCCATACAACACATGTGGAAGGAGTAGAAAGGTGACATGTGGCATGCTGACGTCAGCATGATGAAGTGGCAGATGACATGGAAGTCTGCATAGACGATGTGGCAACCTGATGGGGCAGTCCGTACAGATGACCTGGAAGTCCGTACAGTGACGTGGCAGGCTAACATGACAGTCCATATAGATGACGTGGAAGGTGACATCAGCAGGTGAATGGACAATGATGGGCCAATATACGGGTGCCATGTGGCTCAATCAGAGGATGCCACGTGGCACCCCTGAAATTCCCAATGAGGGCATGTGACTGAATTTACAAAAAAATACATAATAGCAGACCCCGCCAAATCTGACGGAGGTCACACTATATTTGGAGGTTCCGCCAAGTTAGAGCATCGCCAAAATTTACGCCATCAGTTATAACAACATATCCGCCAAAGTTATCACCATCCCACCGAATATGGGGACAAAGATCCGCATGGTTATAACAAGGGGGTAAAAAAGGGAGGCCCATGGGTTTGACCTCGGGACCTCCCCAACGAATAACTTAAATTAAACCCATTTTCCAATGAACCATTGGGGTCGAACTTGGTAAGTCTGCCTCGAATAAGTATATAAGCTAGTTGTTGCAGAGTTTCGAAAATGGGAGAAGTGCATGCCCAGTCCGTACGAGGTCGTACAACCACACAAACTCTAATTCATTTAATGTAGAGTTGCATGTGGATCGAGGAAGAGAGGCTAGAGGAGGCATAAAGGTGACTGTGTCCGATGGAGATGATTTGGCAGTCGTTTTTAGGTAATTCAGCGACGCGAATCCAATGGCGAGGTCTATTTTTGCAGCAAATCTTAAGATGCACCAGCTAAGTTTTGGAGAATCCAATGTAAGCATGTTTTTAATTAGGATGTTTTGTCATTAAATATTGCAACATAACATGCGTGTTACAGGTCTGAAGGAGCATCAAGAGACTGCAAAAAGGTAGCATGAGCAGCTTACTCCTTCTATTTCTTCTTTTCTTCTCTTCTTCCACATAAAACCAATCAGTTACATGTGATGGAGAAATTGTGGCACTTGCATGATAAGTGGCCAATGAAGCAGTTCTAAATCTTGTGGTTTCAGGATATTTGTATGGGCTACATATTTGTGCTTGGATCTGAGCAACAGATCTAAGGCATTTGATGGCTCCATGATGATGGGGATCATCTTTTATTCTTCCTCTTTTTATGTATTGAGTATGTGGGAATGATGTCCATGTAAGCATCATGGATGCCTCATGAGCATGATAACTTGTGGAGATTGTATACATTCTTGATCACATTATGATCTCTTGTTTCCGTCACCAAAAAGGGAATTTTTCCTTACAACTTGTAAAGGAGAGACATCATTACAACAAGGAGAATAAAGCGGTCAAGCTTGGAGCATGACCCGGAGACGTCGCCCACATTGAGTGAACTATGTTATCGAGGGAAGTGTCATATCCATTATGTGTATTATGTTCTTATGTTTCTTTCCTATGAATTTCCACGCATAGGATATTAAATGCAAACGTGACATATAACACATAAGAAAAACTAAGGACATTTTATTCACTTTGAATTCAAGATTATAAGACTTCAACTTTACCTTTAATTGTAAATCACTCAAGTAAAACAATTTATAACTGACCCTTTTGAAGGAGTGACAAAATCAACCTATTATTGGAAACTAATCACCCCCCGAGTTCAGATCATGTGGTATCAGAGCAAGCTTGATACAAATTGTAGGTGTTGAAGATAAGGATGGCAAGGTCACCAAAACAGTTTTGGTTTGATGAGCTTCAACAGCTCATCCAAATGCTTCAATCAGAGAATGTTATATTGAAGACATTGTTACATGTTGTAGAGGAAGAGAACCGAAAGTTGCAAGAGCAATTGCAAGCCATGAAGATGCAAAAAGGGGAAGGCTCTACTAATGAGATGGTGATGAGACCATCTTGTGACCATGCCAATTTCACCAATTATGAGAGATATTATGACAATGCAAATGCATGCACACTTTTTCAAACAAGTAAATATGACCTACATGCATCCAAAAACCAAGGAGGATTCCTAGAAGCATCTTCCACTGATCCTTATCACCAGGAACAACTGGACACATCTCAAGAAGCAGACCAAGAGTCCCAGTTTGAGGTGGAGGTATATAAGCCATGTGTAGTTCCTTTCTTTATTAATGTTGATGATTCTTTTGAAATCCTTGAACATTATGCTTCTTGCATCAACTTAAAGTTGATGAGAAAAATGGGATACGAAGGAGGAGGCCTTGGATCCAATGGCCAAGGTATTGTGGATCCCATCGAGGCAGTGGTGTGGCCTCGATATGGCGGGATAGGCTATGTCCCAAAGGATGTTGGAGAAATCCCCAAAACCATTCAGAAAGAAGACCCTAGGATAGTCATTGAGACTCCAGTAGTTAGCAGTTCATAAGGATATGAAATTGATTCAGTGTAGGCCGAGAGCACAACTTCTCATGATTGAAGATTCGAGACATCTCCAGGGAGAGATGAGCATCACAATGAAAGAGTTGAGACCAACTCTTCTTGCCAGTCTGACTCCAAGGGAAACTCATTGAGATATAAGAAATCTTGAAACTCTAAAATGTCATTTGATTATAAGAATGTTAATATAAAACAGAGCTTGTGGCATCAAAGACCATGCACTTTTTGTGGATTGAATAACCACGCAGTGTCCTAGTGTTGGAATATAAAATCCTTGTGTAGGAAGGCTATGGAAACCTGGAGAAGGACGAGGATAGAAGATTTCTTTTCACACACAAAAAAGAGCAGGGGAAATGCACCTCTGAAGGAGAAAGGCTATTGCAACCATTGTAGTAGAGATGGGCATCATGATTCCACTTGTTGGGATTTAAATACAGATCTTCACCCAAAGAGGAACAAGAAGACTAGGCAGGCACCTCTGAGGGATACAACCAATCAGATAGTGTTGCAGGGAAATCTGCCACCAAGAAAAGACCAACTACCAAAGAAAGGACATCTTGATAAAGAGGACATGCTCGACATAATGGTTTAATGAATGGAGAAAATCCTTGAGTTAGTCGAGAGTTGCCATATTTTTAAATCACATGTGGCGATTTAGACCCCATATAAGGCTATTATGTAAAAGTGATAATTGTTAATATCACTCCTTTTTCTAGAACATGTTGATAATGTTAGGCCTTGTGAGGTAGTTTGGGGTATGGGTTTCTTATTATAAGTCCAATGGACATGAAACTTATAATGTAAATACTTTTGGGGACCAAATTTCCTTTCAGTTGGGAGGCGTGATCTCGATGGATCTAGGGAACATCACAAAAGTTTCAAAAGTGTCCCAAGAGGCTCAGAATGGCCTCAGCAGGCAAAGAAAGGGAAAAATTCAAAGTTCCCAAAACTCAGTGAAAATGGCATGATCATGAAGAGCGTGTCACAAGATTTCCAATGGTACAAATGACTCATCAAACGGAGTTACGAATTGAAAGATATTCATGGTCAAAGTTTGGTCAACCTAGCCCAGTCAGCAGGGGATGAGTCGACATTTGTACTGATGATGTCATCATCCATACAGATGATGTCATCATATGTACAAAACACATGGAAGGAGAAGGAAGGTGACATGTGGCATGTTGACGTTAGCATGATGATGTGGCAGTCCATAAAGATGACGTGGCAGGATTACGGGGAAGTCCGTACAGATGATGTGGCAGTCTGTAAAGTGATGTGGAAATCCGTACAAATGACGTGCAAGGTGACGTCAGTAGGTGAATGGACATATATGGGACAATAGCCAGCTACCACATGGCCCAAACAGAGGGTGCCATGTTGCACCCCTGAAATTCCCAATGCGAGCATGCAACTGAATTTACAAAAATATATATAATAGCGGACCCCGCCAAATATGGTGGGGGTCCCATTATATTTGGAGGTTCCGCCAAGTTAGAGCATCACTAAGCTTTATGCCAATAGTTATAATAGTAGATCCGCCAAATTTAGCGCCAACCCACCAAATTTGGTGGCAAATATCCACATGGTTATAACAAGGGGGTAAAAATGGGAGGCCCGCGGGTTGAAACCTGGGACCTCCCCAACGAATAACTTAAATTAAACTCATTTGCCAATGAACCATTGGGGTTGGACTTGGTAAGTCCTCCTTGAATAAGTATATAAGCCAGTTGTTGCAAAGTTTCAAAAGGGGGAGAAGTGCACACCTAGTCCGTACGAGGTCATACGATGACACAAATTCTAATGCATTTAATAAAGAGTTGCATGTGGATCGAGGCAGAGAGGAAAGAGGAGGTTTGAAGGTGATTGTGTTCAATGGAGACGATTTGACAATCATTTTTAGGTAATTCGACGACGTGAATCCAATGGTGAGGTCTGTTTTTGCAGCAGAGCTTCATATCAGCAAGCTAAGTTCTAGAGAATCTAATGTAAGTATGCTTTTCATTATGTTGTTTTGTCATTAAATATTGCAGCATAGCCTGCCTATTATAGGTTTGAAGGAGAATTGAGAGACTGAAGCAAGGAAGCATGAGTATATTACTCCTTCTATTTCTTCTTTTCTTCTCTTCTTCCACATAAAACCAATCAGTTACATGTGACAAAGAAATTGTGGCACTTGCATGATACGTGGCCAATGAAGAAGTTCTAAATATCGTGGTTTTGGGATCTTTGTATGGGTCGTATATTTTTGCTTGGGTCTGAGTAGCATATCTAAGGCACTTGATGGCTCCATGATGATGGGGATCATTTTTTATTCTTCATCTTTTTATGTATTGAGTATGTGGGAATGATGTCCATGTCAACATCATGGATGCCTAATGAGCATGAGAATTTGTGAATATTGTATACATTCTTGATCACATTCCGATCTCTTGTTTCCTTCATCGAAAAGGGACTTTGGTATTACAACTTGTAAAGGAGAGACATCATTACAACGAGGAGAATAAAGTGGCCAAGCTTGGAGCATGACCCAGAGACGTAGCCCACATCGAGTGAACTTCATTATCAAGGGAAGTGTCATATCCATTATGTGTATTATGTTCTTATGTTGCTTTCCTATGAATTTACGCACATAGGATATTAAATGCAAGCATGACATATAACACATAAGAAAAAATAAGGAGGTTTTATTCACTTTGGATTCAAGCTTATAAGACTTCAACTTTACCTTTAATTGTAAATCGCTCAAGTAAAATGATATATAACTGACCCTTTTGAAGGAGTGATAGAGTCAACCTATTATTGGAAACTAATCACCCCCCGAGTTCAGATCATGTGGTAATAGAGTAGGCTTGATACCGATTACAAGTGTTGAAGCTAAGGATGGCAAGGTCACCAAAACAATTTTTGTTCAATGAGCTTCAAGAGCTCAACCAAATGCTTGAAGTAGAGAATGTTGGATTGAAGACATTGTTTCATGTTGCAGAGGAAGAGAATTGAAAGTTGCAAGAGAAGTTGCAAGCAATTAATATGCAGAAAGGGGAAGGCTCTATGAATGAGATGGTGATGAGACCATCTTGTGACCATGGAAACTTCACCAGTTATGAGAGCGAGCATGATAGTACAAATGCATGCACACTTTGTCAAACAATTAAAGATGACCTACATTCATCCAGAAACCAAGGAGGATTACTAGAAGCATCTTCCATTGATCCTTCTCGCTAGGAACAACTAGACACATCTCAAGAAGTAGACCAAGAGTCCCAGTTTGAGGTGGAGGTAAATAAACCATGTGTAGTTCCTTTCTTGATTAATGTTGATGATTCTTTTAAAATCCTTGAACAACATGCTTCTTGCATCGACTTAAAGTCAATGAGAAAAATGGGATACAAAAGAGGAGGCATTGGATCCAATGGACAAGGTATTGTGGATCCCATCGAGGGAGTGGTTTGGCCTTAATATGGAGGGATAGGCTATGTCCCAAAGGATTTTGGAGAAAGCTCCAAAACCATTCGGGAAGAAGACCCCAGGATAGTCACTGAGACTCCAGTAGTCAACATTTCATAAGGAGATGAAATTGATTCATTGTAGGCCGAGAGAACAACTTATCATGATTGAGGATTCCATACATCTCCAAAGAGAGATGAGCATCACAATGAAAGAGTTGAGACCAACTCTTCTTGCCAGTCTGAATCTAGGGGAAACTCACTGAGGTATAAGAAATCTTGAAACTCTAAAATGCCATTTGATTATAATCATGTTAATATAAAACAAACCTTGTGGAATCAAAGACCATGCACCTTTTTTTGATTGAATAACCACGCAATGTCCCGGTGTTGGAAGAGAAAATCCTTGTGTAGGAAGGTTATGGAAACGAGGAGAAGGACGAGGATAGAATATTGCTTTCCACACACGAAAAATTGCAGGGGAAATGCACCTCTGAAGGAGAAAGTCTACTGTAGCCATTGTAGTAGAGATGGGCATCATGAGGCCACTTTTTAGGCTTTACATCTAGATCTGTACCCAAAGAGGAACAAGAAGACCGAGTAGACACCTCCGAGGGAGACAACCAGTCAGGCAGTGCTACAGGGAAATCCGCCACTAGGAAAAGACCAACTACCACAAAAAGGAAAACTCTATAAAGAGAACATGTTCGACATAACGGTTGAATGAATGGGGAAAATCCTTGAGTTAGTCAAGAGTGGCCATCTTTGTAAATCACATGTTGTGATTCAAACCCCATAGAAGGGTATTATGTAAAAGTGATAATTGTTAATATCACTCCTTTTTTTGGCACATGTTGATAATGTTAGGCCTTTTGAAGTATTTTGGGGTATGGGTTTCGTATTGTAAGTCCAATGGACATGAAACTTATAATGTAAAGACTTTTGGGGACCAAAATTCCTTTCAGTTGGGAGGCATGATCTGGATGGATCTAGGGAACATCACATAAGTTTCAGAAGTGTCCCAGGAGGCTCAGAATGGCATCAGCAGGCAGAGAAAGGGAAAAATTAAAAGTTCCCAAAACTCAGTGAAAATGGCATGATTGTGAAGAGCACGTCAAAATATTTCAAACAGAGAAAATGCCTCGTCAAACAGATTTACGGATTGAAATATATTCATGGTCAAAGTTTGGTCAACCTATCCCAATCAACAGGGGATGAGTCAGCATCTGCATTGTTGATGTCATCATCTGTACAGATGATGTCATCATCCATACAACACACGTGGAAGGAGAAGGAAGGCGACACGTGGCATGTTGATGTCATCATGATGATGTGGCAGTCTGTACATATGATGTTCCAGGTTGACGGGGTAATTTGTACAGATGACGTGGAAGTCCATACAATGACGTGGTAGGATGACATGGAAATCTGTACAAATGACATGGAAGGTGATGTCAGTAGGTGACTAGAAAAAGATGGTTCAATATATAGGCACCACGTGGCCCAATCATAAGGCACCACATGGCACCCCTGAAATGCCTAATGAGGACATGCGACTAAATTTACGAATAAATATATAATAGCGGACCCTGCCAAATCTGGTAGAGGTCTCTCTATTTTTGGAGGTTCCACCAAGTTAGAGCATCACCAAAATTTACGCCAGAATTTATATCAGCATATCCACCAAAGTTAGTGCCATCCCACTGAATCTAGTGGCAAAGATCCGCATGGTTATAAAAATGGGAGGCATGCGAGTTTGACCCCGAGACCTCCCCAATGAATAACTTAAATTAAACCCATTTTCCAATGAACTGTTGGGGTCGGACTTGGTAAGTCCACCTCTAATAAGTATATAAGCCAACTGTTGTAGAGTTCCGATAAGGGGAGAAGCGCGTGCCTAGTCCATACGAGGCTGTATGACGACACAAATTCTAATGCATTTAATGTAGAGTTGCATGTGGATCAAAGAAGAGAGGCCAGAGTAGGCCTAAAGGTGACTATGTCCGATGGAGATGATTTGAAAATCGATTTTAGGTAATTCGGTGACGTGAATCCAATGGCGAGGTCTATTTTTGCAGTAGAGCTTCATATGAGCAAGCTAAGTTCTGTAGAATTCAATGTAAGCATGCTTTTCATTATGTTGTTTTGTCATTAAATATTGCAGCATAGAATGCATGTTACAGGTCTGAAGGATCATCAAGAGACTGCAGCAAGGTAGCATCAACAACTTACTCCTTTTATTTCTTCGTTTCTTCTCTTCTTCCACATAAAACCAATCATTTGCATGGGACATAGAAATTGCGGCACTTGCATGATAATTGACCAATGAAGTAGTTCTAAGTCTTGTGGATTTAGGATCTTTGTATGGGCTACCTATTTATGCTTGGATTTGAGCAGCAGATCTAAGGCACTTGATGTCTCCATGATGATGGGGATCATATTTTATTCTTCCTCTTTTTATGTATTGAGTATGTGGGAATGATGTCCATGTCAGCGTCATGGATGCCTCATGAGAATGAGAACTTGTGAAGCTTGTATACATTCCTGATCACATTTTGATTTCTTGTTGTCGTCACCGAAAAGGGACTTTGGCCTTAAAACTTGTAAAGGAGAGACATCATTACCGCAAGGAGAATAAAGCGGTCAATCTTGGAGCATGACCTAGAGACGTAGTCCACATCGAGTGAACTTCGTTATCAAGGGAAGTGTCATATCCATTATGTGTATTATGTTCGTATGTTTCTTTCCTATGAATTTCCGCACATAGGATATTAAATGCAAGCATGACATATAACACATAAGAAAAACTAAGGTTTTATTCACTTTGGATTCAATCTTATAAGACTTCAACTTTACATTTAATTGTAAATCGCTCAAGTAAAACAATCTATAACTAACCCTTTTGAAGGAGTGACAGAATCAACCTATTATTGGAAACTAATCACCCCTTGGGTTTAGATCATTCCACCTCTCTCTCTCCTTCAATCTATGTTATCTGAATGTTGCGCAGATCATATTCATTTGGTGCTTCCACTGAGACATGATAACATGAGAGTAAGTCTTTGACTGTCTGTATGTTTTGTTGTTGATACTCTAGTATAATCTCAACCTTAGGTTCCTCAAAAAATAACATTCCCTGTATCAGCTTCAGAGATGAATCAATATTGGGGTTCTCATGCTCAAATAATAAAGTTACCACAAAATTTTGTTGAAATATTGTCCATTTTGTAATGTCTCTATGCATATCCTGGTCTATGTACCAGTTCCATGGTATCCCTTCCAATGTATGAATGAAGTAATGAGGCCATTTCTCTAGTGCTTTCAAACTCCATTGTGTTATGCATTTCTCTAGGTGCTCAACTAGTCTTCCGCACCCATCATACTTCTGCAATGTATTTCTCTCATGTTCTATGCCAAATCTAATGTATAGTAACCTTTTAAACCAATACCAGTCTTGAATGGTTTCCTTATGTGCGCCCCACCATCTTGTTGGTGTTTCCTTGATTGTAATATCTAGGGATAAAAAGCTATGATTTTCCAAAACTTCCTTCTCATAATTTTTCAAGAATTCTTCTAAGTCGTTCAAACCATGAAAAGTGGGAGGTTCCTTGATCTTTGTACCAACCCAACTTATTGCGCAGTCTATTCTTGCGCACCTCATTGTGGAGACTTCAAGTAGTCTCTCCTACCAGTTCTCTAGACCTATGTCTAAGTTTGAGGTACATGATGTAATGCTTCTCCAGCTGAGTACTCCATCTACAATTGGGTTGACATAATATTCTTCTCGCACAGTAGTCCTATATAACTGATTTATTTCTTCCAAGTCCAAACATGTCATCTCTACAAACATTTCTCCTTCTAAAGGATCCAATGGTGCAATCACTCTGTATTCTCCTGATTCAAAATTCATTTTCCTTCTCTTCAAGTTGATCATATCCTAGTTATCAAATTCCCAATCCAATCCAAGTAATTTTGGGTAGGGTGTTGTGCCATCTACTATCTCTATCACTTTTAATCTACCACAGTGTGTACTCCATCCAAGTCTACTAGCACACCTTTAAGTCTTCCAATTGGTAACACTCTATGTTGATTTGTTAATTTCAACTGGACAGGTGAATATCCTAATGTGGGTTCCCCCATACACTTCCATGTCTTCTTAGGTAAGACGTTTACTTCAGAGCCTAAATCAAGTATGATATCTCACATATTGAAATCCCTAATGTTGGCATTTAGCCTGAATTCCCTACTTGTTCTTGTTCTTGTATGGAGATGATTGATTGTCTTATGTTCTACCTTCCCTTCTACTTTTGTGTTGCATATTTCTAGCAAATTGTATAAGACCTTAATGGATGATGGATCATTCAATAACTTAACACAAGATTGCAGAAAATTCCTTATGTTACTTTCTCTAAATTTTTTCCTTTGTTGATGTGATCCATTGAAGATGGAATTTCATACATTGGTGGATCCTAAGTTTGTTGTGCAATTGATGTAGACACAATTTTCTCTTTTAGAATCTCCTGTATGGCTTCCTTAAATGTTTTATTTTCCTTCCACATGTCAAAATGATTATGTGGCTCAGTATTTTTTTTGACCCACTGGTGTTGAGCTAGATCATGTTTTTTTGCATCAACGCCTATCTTGGATCCTTCTCGAGTCACTATGTTGATGTTTTTCCCATCATCCCTAACTTCTGCAGAAATCTAATGGACATTCTGATTGTTCTGGTTCATTTTTCCCTGTATTTTTCCCAATAGTGTTAGGCAATCTTTTGTGTCATGGTCTGTTGCGTGACAATACATACATGTCGCAAGTGGAAGTGGACAATCTCTTGCATAATTTCCTGGTTGTTGACATTTTTGGTAGACCATTGGTCCTCTTCCTTGTCCAAATCCTCCTCTTCCTCGACCTCCATCTATGAATCCACCTTGATCTCCTCGCGGTGCATTGTATTGGGGTACCTAGTTATACTTCACGGGATTATATTGTGGCTACACATTGTTGTACTGTGGCTGTGGGGGATTGAATTGTGGTTGTACATTGTTGAAATGCAATGCAGATTGGCCTAGCATCATCTCTTCTTGCACCATTTAGTTTTCTAACATTATTTCTCACATCAATTCCAACATTTTATAGTCCTTATCATCATGACTCACTGATTTTCAAAAATTGTAGTACGAACTTTTTGGCATTGTCTTATACTTTTGCATCATTGGACAATGATATGGATCATTCCCATGTGTCTTACAAATATCGCACAATGGTCCTCCTGTTGGAAAGGGGTTTGGAAACCCTGCTACCAAGTACTACGTAAAGGTTGGAAATTCATTCCTATAATTTCCTTATGTCATGCATAACGTACACCAAACAACTTCTCTCTTCTCTTTCTCATTATTCTGGTTCAATTGAAATGTCAGATTCTTCAGATCCTCTTTCAACTCCTCTATTGTTGGATCTTTCTGTTGATACTAGTTTTCTTCCAACTGCAAGATTGCTTGTAGGGACTTTGTCTGAGTTTGAAAATTTTGTTGTCTTAAAGGGTACTTCAAGTGTGGTAATAGTGATTTCACAAACAGGGATAATTTTAAGGATGGAAATTTATATTAAAATGTAGAAACATGGGCTAATCTTACTAGTCCTTAATATGAAAAATGTAAAATGTTTGGCAATAGTTTTGTAAAAATATTCAAATTTATAATGATTTTATATAGTTTCTATAATTTTTTAGCAATTTTTAAGGTAAAATAATTTTATCCTATGGAATTTGGGCGAATCGTTTTTAGAAAAAAATGGAAATTGGTGAATCATGTTTTTGTAAAAAACATGGAAAATTAGCCCATTGGCGAAATTTACCCCCTAAAATCATTGATGGTGCATAGATACCCTATCTCTTACATGTATCATTGCCTTCTTCAATCCGACTGGGTGAAATTTCCCTAGGTGATTTACTTGACCCCCACCGGAACTAATAATTGTCGACCACATGATATGTACGATTGGTATTGTATGTGTACGATTGATGCTCCTTTGATGACTATAAACCTCTAGAATTTGATTAATTTTTGTAGGTAGCTTACGAGAACCCGACTTGGTGAAGCTAGACTTCTTGTTGTGGTTAACTTCCTCATCTACCCTTTTCCTTTGTATATTTCTTGCCTTGGATCTTTCCCTCTATAACCGATGGGCATCTTGGATGAATATGAAGTTATGATGCTTTAGAAATTGCAGGAGATTCATAAGAAAAATTTGCATTGCCTTGGAATAACCTCACAACCAACTCCCTTCAGAGGTCACTGACTTGCAGAAAGTCATTACACAGTTTCAGATTGGTAATCAACACTTGAGAAGTGAACTGAAAACAACCCATACCTAGATGGAATATGAGGCTTCCCTTTTTCAAACTAGCCTTTTACAATGGTTTGATGAGAAATTTAGGAAATATTTTGACCTAGAATAGACAATGGAAACCATTTTTCAAGATCTGGTAGATAATTTTGGCAATAAAATAGATCTTGTTGTTGATCTTGAGAAGGAAGTGAAAACTCTCTCATACAGAAAATATTACCTTAAAGACAGAAAATGCAGGACTCAAAAACCAGTTAAAGACTGAAGAAAACATGTTCCAAATTGTTATGGTTGAGCAATACAAGGGTTATTGGCATGAATAACACCATGGAAATATTTTTCCAGACTCTTGCAAATGAATTTCAGGACAATTCTGACCTTCTTGAAGACTTGGAGGAAGAAGTGAAATTTCTTCCTCATTCAAATACTTCCTTGGACATGGAAGTTAATCAGCTAATAGAAACAAATTCTCAATTGACTCCTGAGGTTTCCCACCTACATGCCTTTGTTGATGAGATTCATGAATAATTTTCTCTTCTTGAAGAAGATAAAAATAAATTGTTTGGCGAATATTAGGAATTAAGAGAAGATTATGATGCCATATTTCTTTAGCTAACTATGAAGGATGAGACTATTCAAGGCTTGCAAAACTACAAACAAACCTCGAAGAACAATTTTTTTGCCTGCATAATGCATAGAAGAATGTCGAAAAGAATATTGATGTTGTTGGGTTGTTAGGCTCACCCATTTCTTCTCCACCCTCTAATTATCTTTGTGAGAAATATGGTGTTGATTTATGTATTAATACTGATGATTGTGTTGTTTCTCTTAGATTTTAAAAACACACTGCAGGTATAGGGTCTCTACTACTCAGCAAGATGGGATATACTAGAGGTGGACTTGGGAAGAATGCACAGGGTATTGTTGCTCCTATTACACCTGAGATGAATTCACCAAGCACAGGTCTTGGATATGATGTTTTTGTTGTCTCCTTGCCTACACCTACCCTTGTTGCAACCAAGGAATTTTTATTTCATGTAGGTGGAGTTCAAACTGATTTTCCATAAGAGAAATTTATTATTAATTGTGTTGAACCACTTGATA
>JZKD02S0467779.1:0-17310 GCA_000966675.3 Picea glauca
CATCCCTGCTATTTCCATATTTCCAACACTCTCTAGGATTTCAAATGACCCACAGTAACATGCTGCTAACTTAGAACATTTCCCAAACCTCAGGGAACTATGTCTTGCTTTTACTTTTAATAATACGTGATCCCCCACTTTAAACTCTCGGTGGGTTCTACCTTTATCTGTGAAAATTTTCCATCTGTCTTGGGAAGACTTTAAATTCTACCTTATCTTCACCACATTCTCTTCCATTTCCTAGAGCAGATATGGCCCAACTACTGCATGATAAGATGGGTTGTCCCAACTCACTGGCGTGTTGTGATTTCTACCATAAAGTTCCTCGAATGGGATCATCTTTAAAGATGTCTGATACCCATTTTTATAAGTAAACTCTACCAAGTGAAGGTAGTCTTCCCATTTTGATGGTTTATCCATCACATACATCTTAATAATATCTTCAATCACCCGATTTACCCTCTTTGTTTATTCATCTGTCTCAGGGTGATATGTTGTGCTAAAGTTCAGATTTGTTCCAAATCCTTTGAATATCCGCTTATATAAGTTCAAGGTGAACTTGGAATCTCTTTTAAACACAATTGTCTTAGGTACACCATGTAGCTTAGCAACTTCGCGCATGAAAATATCAACAATGTTAGTTGCCTTGTGTGTTGAATTTCCTAGAATAAAATGGAAAACTTTAGTAAGCTTGTCCACCACCACCATTATATAATCATGTTGCTTTGAAGTCCTAGGAAACTTAGTTATAAAATCCATTGTTATAACTTCCCACTTCCACTCAGGTATGGGAAAACGTTGTAACAAATCAGTTGGATTTTTGTAATCATCCTTGACCTTTTGACATTCAAGGCATCTGGGAATAAAATCGGCAAATTCATTTTTCATACCTGGATAATAGTGTTGCTTCTTGACTGTGAAAATTGTCTTCTGGTAACCTAGATGTCCAGCATAAGGATCCTTATGCATCTCTGACAATATCATACTTTTCAATTCTTTATCATTTGGCACATGGAATTTGTACCTATACATGAGGATCCCATCCTCTCTTAGCTCATAACCTTCCAAATTCTATTGCGACATACCTTGTTGTAAATTTGCCTTTATGTCAATATAGTGTAGATATGATTTGGAAAGTTCTAAAATTCCATCGCACAAATATGTGTGGTACATGCTAATGACTGTAGCATGCATCTCATGCACCCCTCTATTGATTGCCTCAACCACCTTTTTCTCCTTTCCTCTGATATGCTTTATGTCGAATTCATACTCATTGAGGAACTCTAACCACCTACTTTTCCTGGCATTTAAACTTAGTTGTCCAAAAAAATATTTCAGACCACAGTGGTTTGTTTTCAGCTACAATATTTTACCCATGAGATAATGTCACCACATCTTCAAAGCATGCACTATAGCTACCAATTCTAAATCATGAGTGGCATAGAGCCTTTCATGTTATTTTAGCTTCCTTGATTCATATCATACCACATATCCATTATGACTCAAGACTCCACCAAGTCCTTCCTTGCATGCATATGTGCACACAATGAAGTCTAGATCATGATCAACAATTCTTAAAATTAGTGCACTTGTCAACAAACTCTTCAAGTGCTAAAAACTCCTTGCACAATATGGAGTCCATTCAAAATGAACACCTTTCTTCTGTAGGAATGTGATTGGATATGGAATATTATAGAATACTTCAATTAACCTTATGTATTACCCTACTAGTCCCATAAAGGATCTCACTTATGTGACATTTCTTGGTACTGGCCATTATTCAATGGATTTTATCTTCACTAGGTCTATAACTATTCCTTACTCTAAAATGATATGACCCAAGTAATGAATCTATCTCTGGTAAAATGAACATTTTCTCAACTTAGCATAAATTTGATGCTCCCTCATTACCTGCAACACCATCCTCAAGTGGTGTTCATGCTCTTCTTAATACTTTGAGTAAATAAGTTTTTCATCCAAAAATACAATGACAAACTTATCTAAATAACTTCTGAAAACTCCATTCATTAAACACATGAAGATAGTTGGTGCATTTGACAACCCAAATGGAACCACTATAAACTCATAATGTCCATACATCATTCTGAAGGTATTCTTACTAATATATTCTTCCTTAATTCTTACCTAATGATATACATATCTGAGATCAATCTTGGAAAATAACCTTGTTCCCCTTAGCTAATCAAATGGGTCGTCTATCCTTGGAAAAGGATATTTGTTCTTCATTGTTACTTTGTTCAACTGCTTGAAGTCGACACAAAGTCTCAGCATACCATCCGTCTTCTTCACAAATAAAATTGGCACACCCCAAGGCGACACACTTGGGCATATATGCCCCTTCTTCAGAAGCTCTTCAAGTTGCATATACAACTCCTTAATTTTTGGTGTACTCATCCTATATGGAGTCTTGGATACAGGCGTTTCCCCAAGCATCAAATTTATAGATAAATTGACATCTCTTTTTGGTGGAAACCTCAGTTTCTCCTTAAATACATCCTTGAATTCCTTTAGTACGGAACAGTCTTCAACACTTGGCACTTTATCCACGTTTACCTCCTCTAGGTGCACTGAAAATAATTGACATCCTTTCCTCTAGCTTTTATTCAATTGTGAGGTTGAAACTTCTCTGATAGTCACATCTCTTGGAATTCCTTGAACTTTTCTTAAGTTTCCTCCCTCATACAAGCAATTAAATGCCTTAATGTAACAATCTAAAACAACATGATGTTCACCCAACCAATCCATACCAATGAGAAAATTATACGAGCCCAAAGGTGTAATATTCAAATCATCCTTTGTGTGTAATCCATTCATCTCTATTGTACATGCCTTGACCATTTCGTTAATTTTCCTTTTTTCTCATGTAGCTAACTGCACAAACCAAGTTGTTTCAATCTTACTTCTCGAAAATTGAAAACTTTCCACCATTTTAGGATCTAGATAACTATGACTAGCTCCTGAATCAATTAAAATAGCAATAGGTTGGTCGTTAAGGTTACCTCATTTGAGATTGAAACTCATCTTTCTTGTTATCTCACGATGCGTAAATCCTAGGTACACTTCCACCCATGTCTTCAACTATTGTAGTTTGTCATACACTATGTGTAGTCCTCTCTTTTTCACCTCTTTGTGGGCACTCTCTAAACATATGATTTCTACCACAACCCCAACATTGAATAGGTTTGTGCTTTGGTATTTGTCCCACTGAATCAGTCATTCTAGGCTTTTTGGAAATTGGTTGTCCTTGCCCAGTATTTCTAAAAAATTGTGGCCTAACCCCTTTCTTTCTTTGTTCCACCTTCCTTTTCATCTTATCTTCCCAATCCTTTTGGAAATTCGGTCTTCCCATTTGATGATCATAAATACATTTAGCACAGCTTATTGTTTCCTCCAATGTATTAGTGTCATCATATTGTATCTTTTCACTAATAAAATATGGTATCCCACTCAGATACCTTTGAATCTTCACTTGTTCATCCTTGATGAAAGGAACATATTTCAGCAACTCTAAAAATCTCCTTTCATACTCATCAATGGTTATGCTTCTGATCTTGAGTTCAAATAATTCCTTCATTTTCTTGTCATAATACCTCTTGGTTAAATATTTATTTTCAAAATATCACTTAAAATCCTTCAAGTAACCTTGTTTTCATCAATGTGTTGCACCTGCACAAACTGATCCCACGACATTGATTTTTTTCCTTTATGTTGATAGATGGAAATTCTCCCTTCTACCTGTGCCAAATAATTATGTAGTTGGAAGTACTTCCTCATACCTAGAAGCCATGTCTCTACACCCTCATCCTTCTTATGATCACCATCAAAGGTAGGAGTCTTCATCTTATTCATTTCTCCTTGTAGCTCGTCTACCCCAATCCTCCTCTTATGCTTCCTGTTAGGAGATGGACTTGAGATTCTTCTCACTTTCCTAAATGACAACTTTGGCTAATGGTGATATTTCCTATAAGCATCCATTGCTTCTCTTCTTCTCCCATCATGAGACATGCGAATTCTTGACCTACTTGACTCTATCTCCTTATTCATTTTCTTTTCTATTATGTCCAATCTTTGCATCATCTTGACATTGAAGTCATCATGTTGCTCCTTGGATTTCATAAGCCTTTCGTTATCATATTTATAACATTGGACATATTTTTGTAGTCCCTTTATGGTTTCTACCAAGTTTATGCATTTTTCCTTGGATTTTGTACCATCAACACCCAAACCGACATACAAATCCTTGAACTCATCATCAGGACTGTAATTCCTCTACGTATCTTCCATGATTTTGACACTCTAAAATGATTATGTCTTGTTCTAATCGTTGATAATTATACAAAATGTACAGAAAACAAGATTTGTTAGATGAATTCATGAAACAACTTCATGAAAACTCTGCACCATCTTATCAGAATCCTTTCTTCTAATTCCTTGGATTTTTTAACATCCCAAATGCTAGAGTGCACATTGTGCATCAATACTTTGCATGCATCACAACTCTGCATCGCGCACCTATAGATTTTGTGCATAATAGCTCTGCACTGCCCGACACCAATACTTAACACACACATCTATTTCATTATAATTGTTGTCCCATACAAGTCCAATGTTGAACCAATTTCTCTGATACCATAATGTAACTTCCCTGACCTCCCAGGCTAGGCCAAGTCACACAAATCCTTCCAAATATGATTCGATACATCAAAGAGTCTAGTGCATAGTTAACATTAAATTGTGTGGAATCATTCGAGGAAATGTGCACAACCCAAAATGGTTTACACCACACCACATTCCCTCCTTATTTATACATATATAATAGTGGAAGTAATATGAATAAAAATTGTGTACCAACCAAATGGAGTACCTAAATATCATGATGTACATAATTGTTTTGATTATGCTTGCAGGTCTTTCTCACATAGAGAATCCAATAATTTAAGAATACAGATCACTTTTCGCACGCATGGTAAATATAGCCTCACTCAAGAAGCTCTTGACCAGTTACCAAGACTATGTTAATAAAAAAATACTTATAAACTAGCATACCCAGCATATACGAGTACTATGCTAAATACTAACATCAAACTTAGAGAATAGACAACACTAACTGAATAACATCCATTAATCATATACAACATTACGCAATAATAGATCATAACATACACAAATGAATAGGCACGCAGTAAACAAACAAGCACATAAGAACACTTATATTTTATAAAAAATCACCAACTGTGTGCATGAATCAGACGTTCTTCCCATCCATAGACATTGTTGCTCATAATATTTCACCAGCGGTTCACCCCCGACTTGGGGCTTGAACTCCACCAAGGTAAAAGGATTCCTAGTGCCAATCTATGGTCTAACAACAATTGTATTTCTCAATACAAGGTGTCGACACCTGCAACTAGTCTACAGTCCCTCATTCCCCAATTGCATGTCCCACCCCATGAAGTGTTCCCATTCTCTTCTCAATAGTCCTTTGGCCACCCCACTTCCCTTCTAGAGCTTCAACAACAGGCCATAACAGGAATTCTCAAAACACTGCAACTAATTCCCAATGCACCCAGGAGCAATTCTGAGTTAATCTCTCCCCTAGAGAGATTGCTCACATGCCTAAAAACTCAACTCTTGGAAAACCTACGGGATTAAAAACCTTCTTCTTCAATTATACCAAGTTTTTCCAAAGCACAGAGTTGAGCAAAATTGGCAATAAGTTACAACAATATATGTATCCCTTCGTAGAGAAAATTTCATTTGAAGGGTTTTCCCGAATGAGTGACCTTCCCTGAATTACACTAAGGCTAGCAATATATATTGCATTCCTTCAACTCGACACTTGTCACCTTCAAAATTAACTTTATCCACTTGGTGACTCGTTCCCAATCCCTTGGGAACTTAGGATAAATAATATATCCATAAAGTTACACTTTTCGAAAATATTATTAAAATATTCTCCCCCTTTTACCTTTTTCGGTGGATTTCATCCCCCATCTCTTTTCATGAGTCAATCCATGCAGAGCGATGTAATTATATTAATAACTTGAGTGTGATACACTTTACAATAATAGGCGCACTAGCCTATTTGTGTCCCGGCTCACCAGCCCAATAGTCGGACAAGCTCTTCGGACTCAAAACTTATACATACATATATGCATCACAATCACTCCCACGCATTGAAATGTGTAAGTGCAACACTGTGGACTATGCACACTCTCCTTTGATGTGAAATCCACATGCACTAGCTCAGGTATGCCCAACACTATGGAATATGGACCTTTTCCATTATAACCAGCCTTGTGCACTCTTCAGGTTCGTGCAATACCAAAACTTGATATCACGGCTCACTAGCCTATATGGTTCATTATATTCACACCTATTTCTAATGGCTCACTAGCTTATATGAATCATTACATCGCACACTACTCAAGTGCGCGAAAAACCAAAATGGCTCACCAACCTATATGTGCAACTACAAATGGGGTTCGGATTAAGGACATTACAAAGGAGTACATAGTATATAAGTCATTCTATTATTTCAATGATTACATCAAACATTTTGACGACGCACCAAGGGAAGTGCTTTGGTATGACCAATGGAATGAGGAAAAAGGGGAAGGGGGGCTACTCCAAACGAATGGAAAAAGGCGCTTGATAAACAATAAGTCACTTATCTTTTGTAAAATTTGTACATGTCAACTATTTACACTGAATTTAATAATATACATTTGATCTCATACTATTCATTTTGAATTATTGTATACATCAACAAATTTGTAAATTGACGCCATCAATAAATTCATTATTTACAACATGGAGGCAATGCAAAAATGGATCGAGTTGTATGAAGGTAAAATAAGGAGATGGGATAGTGACGTGAAATCATTTATACGGTTGAATGGTATAAGCATGCCTTATTCTGATCATTTAAAAGAAAATATGCCAAAAATCTATCCCAATAGTTGGGTGGATAACCATATTACAAAGAAATATGGTGTGTCTGGTCATTACCCATGTGGAGAAGAGTTGGATGCACTAGACATAGGGATCTGGTGCAACAACTCTGTAATAACATCTCTAAGTACCACGTTCAACTTATAATATTACACATTTGAATTGTAACATGTATTATGTTTTTATTAATGCTTAGGTTATTAGACACATGACACCGTCCTTTGTTCACATTTTTACAGGTGCATTTGTTCCCATCTATGTGGGCATGTGGATATCATTTTCTCACTCGGGATGTCGATGATGGACACATCACATAAGATTGTGGAGTGGAAGTTGAGTTCAACCAATCTAATCGTGCTAGCCATTGTGATCAAAACTTAATAAAGGGGAAGTTAGATTACATTGGAAAGATACAAGATATCATGCAAGCAGACTTCTCATCTTTTCAATGTGTTATTTTTATTTGCAAGTGGTGGGATACTTGCAACTAGGAAAATGTAAAGGGAGATTGTGATAGGTGGATAATATGTATTAACTATAAAAATTGTGGGTTGAAACTAAGCAGCTTTATGTTTTCTCAAAACATAGAAACCAAGATTTTTTTTACCTAGATGTTTTGTATGGGAAATGGTGGTTCATATTGAGACATGATCCAAGATCAAAACATCTTTTTGAGAACAACAATGTTATAATGCCAAGCAAGGAAGATAATTAGGGCGATGGCAACGAAAAGTTATATGTAAAAGTTTTGTTTCAACATTTATATTGTCGATGTGTCATTATATTATAGGTATCTATAATTGGCCAATTATGTTTTTTTCTTCATTTTATAATGTTGGATATGAAAATTTAACGACCATTTTCAACCATCATATTGAACATACATTACATAGTACAAGCATAAAATGTGGTTTTGATATATTTTTATTGTCATATTTATTGTTTATTATAGCAAATTTATGTTGTATTATATTAACATATGCTTATGTTAACTTTTGCATTACTAAGCATTAATTGAGATATCACGAAGTTGACGACGTATTCATATAATAGAGTAGTAAAGATATATTTTAAAGTATATTTTATTTAAAAAATAATGATATTAAAAAATCAGACCTCGTATTTTTTATTGTTTGAAAATTTTAAAATTAAAATAAATATATACTTACTTTGATGGAACTTCTATGGGAAATTCCAACAAAATAATTCTTGCAACATCTATTAGTTGTAGAATCACACTTGTGGTAATGGAATTACCAACATGGATGGAATTCCCAACCTTAACTAATGCAACTATCATGGCCTTCACCTATTCCACTCCATCCTTTAGTTTTCCAAACATATAAAATTATATTAATCATTCTTTTTACATTCTCCTTGAAATAAGTGTCAATATAGGAAGGAAATAGAAATTCTAAAAGAGTCTTTTCTAAAACCTAGTCACAATTAAGAAAAAAATTATTATGTATTAGGATTTCATTGATAAAGTAACAATCCAAATTTTACTATCCAAGTTGTTACCATTGAAAACAAAGATTTATATCCTAAAAAATGGAAACCATCATTTAACTCATGGACAATTAATACATTTACAAAAAGAAGAGGTTACAAGTGATAACAAAATCGCCAAAACATTACAGTCCATGCTAAAGCAACGATAAAATCATTTTGTTTATTATGAATACATTGATGCATGTACACCCATGCTAACCAAATCTAATACTTAAATGTCCTTATGAGAAGATTCATAAAGTTGGTGGTAGAGAAAAAAAACCATAAAGTCATTTAAAGCAAATTATGTATATTAAAATTCATTATTATTAATGATTTCATTTTCATATTTAATAATTTAAATTTGATTAAATAAATTTAATTAATTATCATTTTTAATATAACTACTATAAATTTAATTATGAACAATTATTATAACATTATCATTAAAATAAATGAAAAAATAACATTTCATAAGAGTAATTATTCAAATTACCCCTAGGGGTGTACATCAGTTGGTGATATAATGTATTTTTAAGGCACTCCTTGTGACTTTGTTGGTTCAAACCTCGCTAGCCCATGTGTCATGCTTTGGGTGTGTGATGCACCTGGAGGTTATAGTGGTAGCGGTCAAAATCGACCCTTTGTCACGTGAGTATGAAACCGCCTAGTTGTCGATTCCTCCAATATTAAAAAAAAAAAAAAAGAGCCATTATTCAAATTAATTTTTTCATTCATTAACCAAAACCAATATTTACATACATTTTAACACAAAATCAATGAAATGTAATACTTAGCAGAGTTTTTTAATACAAGATTCAAGTGATACGTACATACTTTTACATATTTTTTTAATAGAAGATTCATAAAGTTGGCAATAGAGTTAAAAATTGTAAAACCATTTCATTTAAAGTGTATAGATCAAAATTTATTATTATGTATTCTTTATATTTAATAATTTAAACTTAGTTAAATAATATAACATATTGTAATAGTTGAATAATATAAATTAATAAAATCTTTGGAAAAATAAAATATAATAATTATGATTTTAGTAAACAATTATACTATATATTTGTCTTCTAATCTTTGAATAATAAAATAGAATTATTATTATTAGTGAATAATTATATCATAACATTATCAACATTTTTTTGTGTGACTTACGGGATCGACAACTAGTCGAGCATGAGGTCGTGTTATCTGATTGCTACCACCATAACCTCCATGTGTGCCCATGATGTCCCATATACGACACAGAAGGTAAGCCATGGTTTCGAACGGGTGACTTCACATAACGGAGTGCCTTAACAGTACACTATATTGCCAACTTCCCTACACCCCGAGGGATATCATATCGTTATTATTACAATATATGAAAAAGACATAATTATTCAAATCACAATCATTTCACTCATCATATTTATGTATTTTTTTTGTAAACATGTTTAATCAACATATTGTGTCTTGCTAGACAACAAACAATTCACCTTGAAGAAGAGTTAAACATTATATGACAATAAATGAGTGATACATCTCAAATTTAATTTAAAAACAGAGAAATCATTAATAATGTTAATCATTAGCGTATTCATAATACATTTTATAAATCAAACAACAACAACATAAACATGATATAAATATTACAGGAGTAGTTTATTAATGCAAAAGAAAAATATTACAGAGATATTTTACAAGAGAGTTTCTCACAATCGATCATCGGCAAATGACCCTCCATGCTCTTTAAATATAGATCATGGACCAATCGGTTGCTAAGCCACAGATAAATGGCCTTTAATATCGAGGAGAATATGAACCGTCGGATCACTCTATGTCGGGAACATATCATGACCGTCAAATTTCCTAACGAAAAATGCATACTAAAGAAACACACTAAGAAACACACTTTTACCTAACGACACATTAGATCAAGTAGATCTTAACTAACTCCTATGTGTCTAAATATCCTAACATCCCCTCTTAGGAACAATTGGGATAGGATTGAAGGATTTATAATATTGACACAATAGGAGAAGGAAGGAGGCATTAGAGCCTATCCCCCCTTGATGACAACTTCCTGAACTCCTAACATAGATCGAAGTTTGGAAAACTTCACTTCTGTAAGAGACTTTGTGAAAATGTATGCAACTTGATCTTTTGTAGGGAAAAATAGAACTTCAATAACTTGATCATGAATGACCTTTCTGATGAAGTTCATGTGTAGCTCAATGTGTTTGTTGCGTTTATTTTGAACTGGGTCTTTGGCGAGATTGATGGCACTCTGATTGTCGCACCAAAGGTTGGTTGGATGTTGTTGCTGGAATCCAAACTCTGAAAGGATATTTCAAAGCCACGAGGCTTCCTGACTTGCATTTAACGTTGCTCGGTACTATGCTTCTTCTGAAGAAAGTGAAACAGCCTATTGTTTCTCATAGGCCCAAGTGATAGGTCCTGAACCAAGGTTGAAAACATAACCTGCAGTAGACTTCTAATCATCAGGGTCACCGACCCAATCTGAATCAGTGAAACCAACCAATAAAGGAGTCCCCCCTGAACTGTAATGTATCTCGAACTAAATTGTACCACGGACATATAGAATTATCCTTTTAGTTGCTTTCCAATGGATTTCATGGGGTGTTTGCATATACCAAGCAACAAGACCAACAACAAAGGAAATATCAGGACGGGTATGATTCAAGTATAAGAGGCTACCAATTAACTGACGGTACAGGGTGGCATCAACTTCAGGAGAAGTACACGTGGCAGTAATCTTGACTCTAGACTGGAAGGGTGAAGGGGTTGGCTTACAATCATCTATGTGAAAGCGATGAAGAAGGTCACAAGCATACTTGGACTAGGAAAGAAAAATTCCTTCATTAGTTTGCAAAACTTGGAGGCCAAGGAAATAGTGCAAAAAGCCTAAGTCTGTCATTTCAAATTTCTTCTTAAGGTTGGTTTTCACATGCTTTAAAAGTTTTGAGTCACTACCAGTAAGGATAAGGTCATCAACATAAAGGAAAATGATGATGAGATGGCTTCCTACTTTCTTGGTATATACATTAGAATCAGAATGGCATGTAGTGAATCTGGTGTCAATAAAAAAGTTGTCCATTTTTTCATACCAAGCTCGGGGAGCTTGCTTAAGACGATAAAGAGATTTCTTAAGGTGTAAAACAAGGCTAGAGTCATTCTTGACATAGCCAAGAGGTTGTTACATGTATATTTATTCTTGCAAATCTTCATGAAATAAGGAGGATTTAACATCCATATGATGGATCTCCCATTTATATGAGGCAGCAAGGGAAAGAACAAGGTGAATGGAATTCATTTTGGCTACAGGGAAATGGTTTCATTATAGTCAATTCCTTCAACTTGGGAAAATCCTTTGGAAACTAACCGAGCCTTGTGTCTTTCAACACTTCCATCTAATGCATACTTGGTTCTGTAGACCCAGTTATATCTGACAAGTTTTCTTCCTTTTGGAAGAGGTACAAGATCCCAAGTATTGTTTTCCATTCAATAATGATACTCTTCATCCATTGTTGTATCCCAATCTGGATGACTTGAAGTTTCTGCAAATGTCTCTAGATCATGAGTCTCTGAAACTTGAGCCAAAAGAGAAGAGGCTCGCTGGAACTGTGAACATGTCTGATGTTGATATGAAGGATCACCGAAAATATCACCAACTACTTCTCATGTTAAACAGACCAATCTAGTAAGAAGAGGAGTTGGTGTTGGTTCAGGTTCAAAGGACTCGTCTGGAGGAAGGTGAGTAGGAGGAGGTGGATTTTCATCCTCACTGTCATCATCTGAAGAAGAAATCAGAATAGGAGCAGAAGAAGGAACAAACGTCGAAGATGGATCGCAGGCCGAAGAAGGCAAAAACGTCGGAGATGGATCGCAGGCCGAAGAAAGCACAAACGTTGAAGATGGCTCACAGGGGGCAGAAGGCACAATTGTCGAATTAGGCTCACATGCCAAGAGATTTTCATCAAATTTAACATCTCTTCTAATAATAATTTCATTACAATGTGGCTGAAGAAGTCTATAACCTTTGAAATCTTAAGAATAACCAACAAATATACACTTCTCACTTTTAGGCTGCAATGCTTTCCTTTTCTCATCAGGAATGTGAGCCCATGATATACTGCCAAATACACGGAAGTGACTTACATCTGGTTTAATTTTAGTCCAAGTTTCTTCTGGTGTTATACTTTTAAGAGCCTTTGTGGGAGTGTGATTTACTATGTAATTTGGACAGTTGATGGCTTCTGCCCAATACTTTAGATTTAATCCCTTAGATTGGATCATAAAATTAGCCATTTCTTTTAATGTGCAATTCTTTCTCTCAACAACACCATTTTTTTGTGGTGCATATTGAACAGTGTGTTGCATTTGGATGCCCTCTGTACTGAAGTAACTTGTAAAATTATTGTTCACATATTCGCCTCCATTATCTGTTCTTAACCTTTGAATTTGATGTCCAGATTGTTTTTCTACAAGGGCCTTGTAGGCCAAAAAATTGTCAAAAACTTTGCTCTTAAGTTTTAATAAGTAAACCTAAGTACGTCTAGAAAATTCATCAATGAAAGTTAATAAATACATGCACCCAGAAAAAGAAAGAGTATAAAGTGGACCACACAAATCACTGTGAACAAGCTGCAAAGGGTATGAGGCGTGCCAAGAGGCACATTTGTCAAAACTATCCCAATGAAGTTTTCCTAGAACACAACTAGTACAAACACCATCTCTGCATGAAACAAGAGGAAGACAAGTCACCATCTATTGATTACATAGTTTTTGCAATGAGTGATAGTTTAGATGACCAAATTGCTCATGCCAAAGTTTGATCAAGTCATCACTATGAGCAACAAAAAACTGATGAAAAATATGATGACCCAAAGTTGTCAAACTTGTACAACCTGGTAATATCATCAGCAATTCCAGTTGCAATAACATGATTAGGATCTTTTAGGTCCTTGATTACAACTTGGTGAGGTGAAAACTCTACGGTTTTACCTTCACCTGAATGAGTGATTTGATATATTGATAGAAGGTTGCAAGAAAGACTTGGAACACATAATACATTATTGAAATTACCATTATCTACTTGAATTGTTCTAGATCCCACAACACTAAGAGATCTATCATCACCAACAAATATTTTCTTGGTGTTACATTCATTTAGAGCAAAAAATATGTCTTTATCCTTAGCCATATGATAAGATTCTCTAGAATCAATAAGCCACTCATAAGAAGAAGAAGTAGAATTTGTATTGAAGGAGAAACCAGAGGCAGAAAGTGTATTTCCATGAGAAGAAGAAGAAGAAGTAGAATCGATACGGATGTTGTGCTTCTTCATTGTTTCTTCTAAAGTTGCCATATTCTTGAAACATTTGGACTCATCATGACCATCTTTATCGCAAAAGTCACAATGTCTGTCAGTCTTCTTATTTTTATATTTTTCTCCTTTGTCACCATTAGGAGTTGAAGCTGTCTGAGTGGGTTTGTGACCCTTATGCTTCTTTTTTTTGTAGCTCATAAAAATCAATAAACATGTCATATATACATCTCAAGTCAAATATACAACAATCAATATACATGTCAAGTACCATTACTAGATAGGTCCACCACGCTAGAGGCATTAATGTCTCTTCTACCTGGTGTGGAGGGTATATCAGTACCCATGTAAAATAACAATGAATAAATAAGAGTCTAATATATCTCTCCACCAGGATCATGTGGAGGAGGAGGATCAGTGAATGGTGCAGTTGGTGACTGTTGAGATCAATTCCTACTTCTAAAATTTCCTTCCCCTTTCTATTTTCCCAACTTCCTTTTTTCCATTTCTTTTCCCTCTTCTATACCTACCCTTGTTTCCCTTTTTCATTTTTTCCCTTATTCTATCCCTTTCTAATTACCATACTTAGTCGTATTTCAAACAAATCGGCGGGTTCGTGGGTCTTCATCCCCATCCATTTTCCTATGCCACAAGTTTGACCAACCGCCTTACTATATTATACTTAGACTTTTTTTTCAACATCGCAGGGTCGATATTTCATCCTCCAAGTTATGTGATCTCCACTTTTCACCCAAAATTATGTGATCCTCATTACGACCATCAGATTTTTCGCGGGTCCCGAGCCCATAAAGTATTTTATTTCTTCTGCATGCAAGTCTGACCGACTGCTTTTCTACACTTAACTTATTTCTGATCATCCATAACTGCGGGTTCGTGGGTTCCCAAGTTGGTGGGTTCATGAAAAACTTCATATTCAAATCTACTCTCATTCGTCCTCGACATTCTCGTGCTTTTTCCAATATGCATTAAATGTTGTTTAATGCTAACAACTTATTGTGCAGGCTCCGAAAATATAGTCATTAATGGCGAAAGACTCAAAGAGATTACTCATTAAATTGCATTAATTCTCTATTTTCCAAAGGATTATATTATTTCCATCTCTCTAAAAATATTTATTTCAAGTTATTATTCAGCTAAAAGATACTCTCGTCAACCTAATGGAAGAAACATCTAGACAATAGTTCTATGGTGATACTTTAAATATCTTTGGTCATGAAGACCAAAAATTTCAGTGGTACAAAGGACATTCATATTACTCCTCTCCTCCTGCACAGAAAGGCGTAATCTGGGTATCCAGAATTGCTCGTGCAGGGTGTGTTCCTGAGGTATTTGACTGCAAATAACTTGTTGCGTGGTGTGTTGAGAAGTATGTTCCAAGCCAGAGAATTATACAACTCCAAGATCATTCCCCCATTTCCCTTACACCACAAGTTTTTTACAAGATGTTGAAGCTCTCAGAGCCAACACTTACCTTTAAAGGAGAAGACTGGAGAGATTTTCTGAAGAAACATAACAATGGCTTGGACCTCCTTCCTAAATATTTGGAGAACCCTACGTCTATTCCAAAATACATAACTAGGATCCAAGTTGATTATTTTAAGAAACCCTTTCGAGAGATTGTGTGGTTGTTCACCAGGTTGATAGGTCAGGAAAGCATTGCTACCATTTCTCGCATGATTTTATATATTTTATATTTTACAGTAAAAGAACAGGCTATCTTTGACTGGGAAAAATTGATTTCTATCTAAATCTCATCCCAATTATCACACTACAAAAGAGGAAAAAATGTCTTTATGACTTCCTATTTGGTATTTGCTATAGTATATTGTTGTCAATTTCCAAACTTGACTATAAGTAAGAGGGTGAACTGTGAAATAGATCTAGTTACCTTATGGTATTAGGCTTTGTGGAGACATAAGACCTCTTTGTATTTTTATGAAGTTTACAATGATTGTGTCTCAGTATTCAAAGGGCTCTTGTTTGGTTAAAATACCCTAAGGATATCTGACCAGGCTAACAAATTCTTAGAGAAAAGGGGAATGATAGAAAAAATGGAAAATCACAGTGTCATCGGGATATTTTGTTCCAAAGAAAATCCCTCTTTTCTTCTATATCATGTATCTGTTAGGACCACACAATGTACCTTTTTGCCACTATTACACTCTTGATCACTCACATTTAAACTCATATTATCACTTTATCCTATCTTTTCAAAGGTATATAACGTCTCTTCTCTTTACTATACGTTTAATCTGTTGTGCATACAATTTCACATCACTCTCGTACTTAACCATTGATTAAGAAATGTATAAGTGCTGAAACAGTTCAAACTGCAGATTAGCATTTGAGGCCTGTTGCTGAAACAGCAAAACACAGAAGTTGTTACACAGTCCATGGTCGACGATGCTGAAACACAGAAGTTGTTACACAGTCCATGGTCGACGATGCTGAAACACAGAAGCGGTTACACAGTCCATGGTCGACGATGCTGAAACACAGAAGTTGTTACACAGTCCATGGTCGACGATGTTGAAACACAGAAGCTGCTACACAGTCCATGGTCGACGATGATGAAACACAGAATTTGTTACACAGTCCATGGTCGATGATGCTGAAACACAGAGGAAGTTGTTACACAGTCTATGGTCAACGATGTTAAAACACAAGGGAAGTCATTACACAGTCTGTGGTCAACCATCGCTGCTACCTGAGAAGTGATGAAATAGTCAGAGCGCAAATCCCGTGGCTGAAACAACCCACGATTTACGATGTCGAAATAGCGTGCAACAGCAGCAACAAGAAAGGACTGTTACTCCAACCGTAACAACAACACCTCATTCAGCACTTGTAATAGCATTATGTTGTGGGAGACTAGGACATCCTATTCCGGTTTAGAAAGTTGATCTGACTAAGAATAGGACTCAAATATGCATCTGTAATTTTTGATCAATTGTATCGAAGGGATTCCCTCTTTAAATAAGAGGAAATCATCATTTGAAAGGATCTCCAGTTTTTGTACTAAGAAAGTTTCACAGAGAAGGACGTACTCCATTTTCAGATTGTAATATGACACATTGATAGATGAATAAAAGACTGTTTTGAGCATCCTTCTCTAGCCTCTTCGTCTCAAGGAAATCTTGTGAGAAGGGAGGGCCCACCTTCTTCACAAGATTTACCCGTTAGTTTTATAGTGTGTTGTGTGAATTATGTTGATGCCTTGATTTATTTATGTTTTGTTGAAACACTACTTTAATGAATTTTGCTTTGTTGAAACACTACTAAACTCTTTCTTACTAATCGATTATATGATTTGTGTTTGGGTGGTTGTTAATCATTTTAGTTGGCAATCCTGTGTGATGAATTTGAGGAAGTTTGGTAATCAGAAACTGGTACTAAAGGTTCCTGCTTAAAGGAAGGAATTAGGGTCCTGTTCTCTGTTAGAGGTAGTCAGCTTTCATTTATTTTCATGAGTGTGCTAATCA
>JZKD02S0467801.1:0-10283 GCA_000966675.3 Picea glauca
TGCTTTCATATCTATATCGATTAGACATGTAAGATTAGTAGCGTAGCTCATAACTTACCACCCAAGATTATCTGTTGGAGTAACTGCACTATCCAACCGCCATTTGATCCACATGGAATATTTGCAATAATGAGACATGGCTCTAGAACGTGAGAAATGATGATATGACAAGTGGAGCATAAGTGGATTCCTTTCTGTGATTGAACAGTTGGAAAGCTGTGGATGTGGAGTTAAGTAATGATGAAGCAGATCTTGGTGGGACAGAGAGTGATTAAAATATTTTTGAAAAATGGAAGAAATTTGGACAAAACATCAATGTTGCCATATGTAGAAATGGCATAAATTCTATAGAAGGTGGGTGAAGCAGTGTAGAAAATAGACAAAAGGAATAATAACAGTAGGTGTATCAATAGATATTTTGGTCAGAATGGTGGAATTAGGTGTAGCAGCATGTAAATTGGCCAATTTTCCATAAAAGAGTGTAACAACATGCAAGGAAAAAGAGTCAGGAAAATGGTGTAACAACATGGAAATCGGTCATGTGGTCAGAAAATGGTGTAACGGTTCATGGTCATGTGTTTGGAAAATGGTGTAACGGGACATGGTCATGTGGTCGGAAAACAATGTAACGGTACATGGTGTAACAACATGTAACCCCTCCTAACACAGAATCACTTAGTTTTAAGGAAGTTTTTCAACTTCCAGAAACTAATACTTTGGCTTCTTCTACTATAATCTACCTTGTTGTTCTTCAATTTATCTTCACATAAGTAACTGCCTGATACCTTTCTAGGCTGAATTTATTAGCATAGCAAAGAAACATAAATTTTTTTAAGAAAAAATAGAGAAATTCAAATTTGTAGAGTTTATTTATATACAAGGTGTTATTGAAAGAAAAAAAAGTTCTAAAGTTCAGAAGGGGAAGGAGCAATCTCCTTTCCTTTTAAGAATTTATAACCTGTATCAACTGTACATCGAGATTTAAATTCTGCTTTGGATAATGGACGTTGATATAGATGCAAGCGATGACCATTTTCATCTAACTGTGTATTTGATCCATCAATAGTGACAAATTAGATTGACCCATTGGGAAAAACAATGTCTACCTCGTAAGGTCCTAATCATCGTGTACACAGCTTACCCTGAAATTATTTAAAGCATGAATCATACAGTAGAGTCCAATCTCCCTTTTTGAACAATTTCTTCTTAATGACTCGGTCATGCCACTTTGTTCTCTGCTATTGAATCATTGTGGTTTGATGAATAATGTCCAAATGCTTCTCATATAACTCATTGAGGTGCTGCAGTTTGGCCTTTTGTGCCATAGTCAAGTCAAGATTGACTGCTGATGCAATTCTTAGGGTTTTGATTTCGAATTCAATAGGAAAAACATGGCTCTTTCCATATACCATCTCATAAGGAGAAACACCAGTCGTTCTCCTCCAAGTAGTCCGATAAGCCTATAGAGATTCATGCAATCTGTTAGACCAATCCCTACGATGTGCCCTCGCTATCTTAGTAAGAATAGCTTCTATGATTTTGTTGGTACTTTCTACCTTGCCATTACCTTGTGGATGGTATGGAGAAGTTGTTCTATGAAAAACATGATATTTACTGAGTAGGGCTTCAAACTTATGTGATGTGAAAGGGGGTCTCCCATCAGTTACTAATTCTCTAGGAACTCCAAACCTAACAAATATATCTTCAAACAATAATGCTAAGACAACTTCTTCTGAGGCCCTGATGAGTGCTTTTGCCTCTACCCACTTGGTCATGTAATCTATACAGACCAATATATAGAATTTCTAATTTAAAGGTGGGTTGATGAGCCATATAAAATATATGGCCCATATTTCAAAAGGACTTAACAATAATTGAGGATGGAGAGTCATCTCATCCCTATGATTTGGCTGACCCAAGCGTTGGCAACTATCACAGGCTTGGACATATTTCTTTGCATCTTGAAATATTGTGGGCCAAAAACAACCCATCCTCAAAATTTTATGCCCAGTCCTTTTATCAGCAAAATTACCTCCACAAGGGCCATCATGGAAATATTTAAGCAGATCATAAACTTCATCATCCCTCACACATCTCTTGATTTCTGATCCAGGCATGTGTAGAAAAGGTATCCTTGTATCCAACTATATCAAGCACTCTTTTGAATAATATTCATTCTTTCTCTTGGAGATAGATGTGGAGGTACCTTCCCTGCAACCAAATAATTAGAAATGTCTGCATACCAAGGTGAGTGAGCAAATACTACACACAAATGTTGATTTGGAAAGGAATCATCTACTGGTGAATTATCATCATTTATATGCAATTTTGAGAGAAAATCAACAACCACATTTTCTTTTCCTGGTCTATCTACTATAGTGATGTCAAATTCTTGAAGTAATAACAACCATATTGTTACTCGAGCATTAGTAATAGGTTTATTCATCAAATATTTAATTTTTCTATGATCAATATGAATAAAAGTAGGATAACCAGTGATTGATCGCATAAACTACTGCCAAGAATTCTCTTTCAATAACTGTATAATTTAGCTCAGTAGGAGCCATTTTCTTGTTGATATAGTAGATAAAATAAGGATATTTGTCCTCCTATTTCCCAAGCACTACACCAGTTGGAGTGTCTGAGGCATCTGAAGAAATGTGAAAAGGAAGAGCCCAATTGGGCCCTCTTAAAATGGGAGTTGTGGACAATTTCTATTTCAGATCTACAAAAGACAGTTCACAATTGTCAGTCCAATGAAATTCAACATCTTTTGTTAATAGAAAAAATAAGGGAGAGGAAAGTTTGAAATTTTTTTTAATGAATCTCTTGTAATAACTAGCATGCCCTAAAAAACTTCTTACCTCTTTCTAAGTTGATGGAGCTGGAATGTCCAAAATTACCTAGATTTTGGCTAGGTCTACCTGAATTCCTGCATAAGAAATGAAGTGTCCAAGCACCACACCTTTGCTCATCGTCATATGGCATTTTTCTGTACTTAGAGAAATATGATATTGTATACATATTTTGAGCACTTTTTCCAGATTAGTCAAAGCTTCATCAAAATCAATACCATAAGGTGTAAAATGATCCATGAATATTTCCATACAGTCATTCACCATATCAGAGAAAATACCAATCATAGCTCTTTGAAAAGTGGCTGGTCCATTACACAAACCAAATGGGAGAACCTTGTAGGAAAATGTACCCCAAGGGCTGGTAAAGGTGGTCTTATCTTGGTCCTGTGGAGCAATTTTTATCTGGTTATAGCCACTAAATCCATCTAGGAAAGAGAAAAATGTTTTCCCAGATAGGTTGTCTAGAACCTAATCAATAAATGGAAGAGAGAAATGATCCTTCTGCGTGACCTTATTCAGGGATCTATAGTCCACACACACTCTCCATTTACCATTCTTTTTAAGTATTGTTGTTGGGGAAAAACACCCTACGGACTAGCAAGTTAGGGTAAGACGTTGCATGCAGATTTGACTGAATAGAAACTACTTTTTTACCTACATCCCAAGATTTAAACCCCTCTTTCTCAGTAAATGCATGGAAAAGGACCACCTGCATTATTACCAGAGTTATATGTAGATCCTCTGTTGTGATTGATTACTTGTTTGCACTGCTCCTTCCAAATATGACCTTCACTTAAGACAAATAACAACTATGCATGCATGCTACTTCTATACTCAAGGGTTAGAAATCAAACATAAATCAATCAAACTATAGACAATTCATGATTTGGAATGGGAAAAACATTCTTTTTATTACATAAAGTGAATCAACTTACAAAAGATGAGACCAGCCACCACTCCTTGAACCTGAACCTGGGCTCCTCTTCTTCTGTCCTTCAACTGCTTTGTGTTAAATCTTCTTTGGCATGAGGAAAGGCTAAAGGGTTGGGACAATGGATTACGTAAATGGGCATAGTTTCTTTGCTATATTTTTTCCTCTGCCAAATGGTACCCCTAACCCTTATTTTATAGGCTAGAAGGAGCTAGGGTTTTGGACGAACCCTCGACCATGCATGGTCGGGAGTTTTAGTTAACTGACCCATAGATTTTTGTTCCGTCGACAACTTTCCTTTTTTTGTGCTTTGTTAGGTACATGAGGGTTGTTGTGAGTCAGCCAACGTGTACACGTGTGCAGTAATGGGTTAGGGCACGTGGGCCTTGACACAAGAGGATTTTCAAAGAGTTGTTTAGAAGATTTTTGGCAAAGAAGGGATATGAGTTGGTCTGATGCCAGGTAAGCATGTGTGGTGCAATTTAGGGTTATAAAATATGCCCCCTAATGTGTGAGGTCAGAAGAGCATCTGATGGATGAAATACATTACCAATCTTTACTGATGTGCCGAACGATTGAGACCAAGGATCAGGAACTAGGAGGTGTCGTCTGCAAAATAACAAATGTCTCACCGAGGTGTGCATACCCATGCTTGAGATAAAATAGAACCATGGATACCAATCAAATACACTGTAGATGCATGTTAAATAACTATAAAGAGTAGCCGCGAATAATACATAGTGGAGCTACATCTCGAAATCAGAAAAATATACATATAGAGTATCCATCTTCTAGAAGCTGATTCGGCCTGATGGTTGGACTTCAGAGCTCGAGCAACAACTTAAAAATATTCTAAAAATCAGGTAGGAGTATAATATGAGTGTACAATTGCACTGCCCAGAGGTCTTCGATGGCTCATCGGTCATGGACTTGAGAATCTTGATGATCGGACTGAAGGCTTCAGTGATTTCGAACAAGGACTTGATTGGACATTCAGGATGGACGGGTATGCGGACAAGAGACATATTATAGAGGGGTCGACTCAGGCTTAGTGACAAACTTCCCTTGGAAAATAGCATGACAAGTGATGAGACTTAGGCAGCATATATGTTAATCATAAGTCTATGAATTAGGAGGCAACGCAAAATCTCCATATGTTTGGAAGAATAACCAAACGGTGGAGGACACAACTCTGTATAGCGAGAAAAAATTCCTAAGGTCATACTACATCCCATAGTCTGATGAAAAAATGGACAGATGTGCTTTATCCAAGGGAGACTCATTATGATGCCAATAAAGAAAATACCTTTTCCATCCTCTTTTTGGGGTATATTTGATTTTTTTGTTCTTTTCTATAATTTTGGAAAAAGAATAAAGGAGTATTACGTTACAATGGAGGAACGAGTACTACAAACATACAAGCTCAAGGCACAAGGACAAGACTGATGTTTTGGTGAAATGATACTCAGGAAAAATCCTCCGGTAGCCAAAGGTGTTAAGATGCAGAAGAAAACTATCACAAGGATGGTGGATAAGGTATGAAAATGTGGTTGATAGAACACAAAATGGTAACGTCCTTCGATGTAAGTTTAATGATCCCAGAGAAACAAAGCTCAGTGGTTTTTCATATTTAGAGAGTCTGAAAAAGCATAAAAGGAGACCCCGTTGGGGTACCTTTTTCGACAATAGTCTAGTCGGTTTTAAAAAGGGGTAAACTAGCACCGATTAGACGTCAATTCAAAACCATTTTAACGAGTGTGACAAGGACAAGATCACTCGACCATTTTTTCACTTTTAAGGAGTCTGAAAAAAGCTTAACTATGGACTCCGTCAGGAATATTCTTTTGGACCAATTTAACAAGTGTGAAAGAATAAGGTCACTCGACGATCTTTTCAATTTTAGGGAGTCTGAAAAGAGATTAACTATGGACTCCGTGGGGGTTTCTTTTTCGTAAATTTAGTCCCTTAGGCCCGAAAAAGGAATAAAATTATAACTGAGAGTACTCTTCTAAAGAATGGAAATTCGATAGAGTATACCTTTGTTCGTACAGTTGACCGTCAAGACCGAAAAAGGGGTAAACTACCATTGGACAGATGTGACTTCAAATTTCAGTTTAACAAACGTGAAAGGCCACAAGATTGCTCGGCAATCTTTTCATTTTTAGAGGGTCTGAAAATGTCTTAAAAGGAGACCCGTTTAAGGAATGTTCTTCTGGACCAATTTAATGAGTGTGAAGAAACAAGGTCACTCGGCAATCTTTTCATCTTTAAGGACTCTGAAAAGGGCTTAAAAAAGACTACATAATGGTTACCTTTCTCAGTTAATCCAGACGAGATCGAAAAGCATAAATGCAGTCTCGCCAGATGTTGCTTTTGGATCTCAAAGCGATCTTGAAAAACAACAAAAGTAGCTCACGATTGACACTTTGCGGGTCGATGCCTAGCATCTCCTTGGGGGAGATTTATGCTTCGACAAAAATATTGTCTATGACGCCAGGGGTTCTGGAGATATTGATAGGTATAGTTTCAGCGATAGTCGCCATATTTCCCTCAGCATAAATTTCTTGCATAACTAAGATATTAATAGGACATGGTTGATCTCTCGTCATGGTAACGGTGAATTCTCCTGCTTCGATTCGGCTTAAATTTGGGAGAAAATATGATCTATGATGAAGATATTCCCAAGGTTTGTTCGGACTAGTCATTTCTTCGATTACTGATTCGTCAGAAGGAAATAATAAGTCTAACAAATCGACGTTAGCGAGAGAACCCTGAGCCCAAATAGGCTCTAGAAAAGGATCTAACTCTTTTGTAGGAGTCAGATTTGGGTTAGCTGAAGATTGCTGGACTAAAGAGTGCACTACCTCAGTAGCAAACAAGGGCATGGACATGCCTAAGTACCCCGTCTCATCCATCATGGCTGATGGGGAAGGAAGAATCCAAGGATCCTCAAAGTAAGTCGTGCAGAACAACGAAACTTGAAAAATCTCAACCTTATGGTGATTATATATAAATTTGATATCGTCATGAGGAGGTGGGAAATCGAAGGTACCCATCAAGGATGGGCAAAAACCCAATCCTACATTAACGACACCTGGTTGAGGATTATTAATCATCGGGACCGTGGATGTCCCCAAAGCTGGGTCAGGTCTGGAGAAAGACAGTTGATCAATGGTCACTAGCTGACCCTCATGTGGAAACAATAAGGCTTGGAAAACTGTAGAAACCAAAGCTTGCATAAAATAAGTCCAACTCTGTCCTAACAAGAGATTATAGTTGAGGGGAGCATCGAATACCTCTACTTCGACACACACAGTTTTCCCTCCTAACTGCACAGGGAAAGAAGGAATGATGCCATATGGTCGGAATGAACGATCGTCGAAAGCAGTGAGGAGAGAGTGGGTGATGGAGACAAAATGGGCTAGCTGATGGCCTTTTAGCATGCTAATGACATAACACATGTCGAGGCACCCTCATTGACCATCGTGCAAAAGATATTGTGAGTAAAACTTTTCGTGGGATGAGCCACTACTATATGAAACACGACGTGGTAAGGCAGATGAGGTTTTAAGTTAGTTGTATATAACATGATGGTGCCCAGATTACAAGTCTCAATAGAGCCCAAATAGGTTAAGAGGGCTTTCCTCTTAGCAGAGCAGCTTTGGAGGACCTCCAAAGCAGACATCGCACAAGGGGTTTGTGATAAAGCTTCCACCACAGATTAATTATGGGCGGCCCTTGCGTTTGGGTTGTGAGAATCTTTTTTAAATGCACCCTTTGGAATACGTGTCATTGTTTCTCCCAGCGTCTTCTCAATATATAGAGGAATAGATGGGAGATCATCTTCTTTACCCTTCTCAGAAGCACTTGGTTTACTATAGTCGTGCACTCTAGTCGTTATGAAAGAATCACCCATAACCATATATACGTTTGAGGATGAGGGATTGTTTGGAGGAGGACAGGTTTCTTGGTTTCCCCCTTTTGTGCTTGTAGAGGCTTGAGTTAGATTTTTCCCATGTTGAAAGGGATTAGTCAACACTGCTTGTTGTTGTTGTGTGACAAACTTTTGAGCCTCTTCAAGTCGAGTACAAACATGGGTTGGATGGTGTTCCATGCACAAGTTGCATGGATACCTCGCCTTCCATTTTTCTGTGTTGTCCCCACCAGCATTATCAGTGGGTTTTTTATCCCCCTTACCCTTCTTTCATTTTTTTTTCTTTCCTTCAAGCTGCTGGGTGGCCTTTGGGTTAGTCGACTGCACGGTGTGTACTTTTGACATTTGGGTAGGAGGAGCAACCAAAGCAATAGTTTGGTTGGCCACTGTGTGTTGTATGGATAACTGTTCCTACTGTTTTGTCAATTGCTCAGCAGGCTTGGTTTGTGCTGAACCAACAATACCATTGGCATGTGGTCTAGCTCTCTGTCTAGTCTTATCCAATATTGAACATGGTGCATCTGGCAAGATGTTGTATATTAAACCAGACTGAGAATAGATGAGCTCAAACTATTGAGCCCTCATGATGGCATCTTCTTCGGAGAAAACTCTGGATGTTGCGACGTCTTTGGATAACTGTGGGACCAAAGACTTAAGTAACCACTCAAGTAGGAATGTTGGTGGGACTGGTAGTTTGATTAGACTCTTCCAACGTCTCCACTCTCAGATATGATCATAGATATGGTCCGCTATTGTCTGTTCAGAATTGGTGAGAAGCTCTGTGCCAACGTCATATCTTGTAATGTCCCCCACCTCTTAGGGAGGTGATGAGGAGACTCGGTGGCTTGGGAACCCCCACTAGGTCATAGTCTCACACTGAAGGGGGGAAATTCAAGAAGTTAAAAGTTATATTTTTAAGTTGACTTAAGAAAGGAAAAGGATAAAGGAGTAAAAGATAACTCAATAGAATAATAGAAGATTAACCCTGGGATTTAACCTAACTCAACAAAGAATTATAAGGAAAAGTATAAGTAAGAGGCTGGGGTGCACCTATTACTCATTCTGGTTTTGGGATTAGCATTTGCTATTGCTCTTGAGCATTCTGTTTGGGGGTTTTGCTATACAAACCCTTGTGAGCAACTCAGTGGTGAAATATCCACTCACCTTGTTCCGCAGCTTGGTCTCGAGAATGAAATACTCCTCCACACCATTCTAGTATCATCCCATCTCCATCTAGTGCTTCAGAAGGTAGCAAGCCGTACTTTTCTTGTGTTTCTAGCAAGGGCGCACCATCATCTGGAGGGAGGTTCGATCCAGCTTATCCTGAGGGCCTGGGGCCATTCCGACAGTTGGGTTTTGTTTGCAGGGGCAGGACCAATAGTTTGAGGGATTTTCTAGAGGGTTATCATCATTCTACATTTGTCTAGAGATTGGGATGTCTTGGAGCCATAGGGGACATCCTATAAATCAGTAAAACTCAGATCTAGGGAGATTTGCTTGAGATTTGAGTCCAAAACTTCTCCCACAGGATTCTCATAGCTCGATCTATATTCTTGGAGAGTTTCAGAGAATTTGGAGGCCTCCTTCATCAGGGTCGAACCAACTATGGTTTCAGTCATCCAGTGGGGCACCCCATTTTGTGGGAAATTCAGATCTACGGGGTTTGAGAGTGGATTTGGGAATTTGGACATCTGGGTTGTCCTTATAGTTGCCCGATCTATCATTTGGCATATTTCTCGGGATGATTGGACACTTTTGGTAGAAGGGAAGAATTATTGAGGGCTTCAGCATTCTAGCAGGATGTGGCACTTTCCATCTTGGAGGTTGAGCATTAGTACGACTCAGATCTGCTTGATTCAGTCTTCATTGTATATACAACCTTTGGAGGCTTATTTTGTATTGTCAGGAGCATTTTGTAGCAGCTCATATCTATTTCTTGTACGAGCATCTAAGGTTTATGCCAGATCGACCATCTATTGTAGTGATCTTACATTGCTCATAATAAAAAGGTCAGATCTTTGCTTGTGCTTCTAAATCTTGAATATATTGTGATCTCCATGTATTGATGAATCTTGTATGCACTTAATAAATCAATAAATTAGTAGTAGTTAGTGATTCCAAGAAAGAATTTGGCTTGGGATCATTACAGTGGTATTAGAGCCTCGATCCTCCAAACTTGTGGAGAGATCAGTGCATGCAGAAGTACAGGGGAATTTTTATGGGTCGAAGGAAGATAAACAACAGTGAAACATAGGTAGAAATAGAAGGGTCAGGAGATGACCATGAGCCTCAGGGCTTGGCTCTCTTAGTAACTGAATTTGGTAAGTTCCAACAAAACATGAACTGCATAGAAATCACATTGGTCCAAAAATTGGATGAGTATCAGGAAACCAACAGAAGGGGACAGGTCGGAATCTCAGAAACCTTGAAGAAAGTTGATGAGAATCTACAGAAAATGAACGAGAACCAAACTAGGATAACTGACCTTCTGATGGAAGTAACCCATCGAGGCAAAGATCCTGATATGTATGGGAATAAGGAGGCTGGAGGGTCTGGAGGA
>JZKD02S0467801.1:24277-56158 GCA_000966675.3 Picea glauca
TTTATTTATTATTGCTCATTATTGGATAATAATTCTACATTGATATAACATTTGAAGAAAAAGGATTATAATTACGTTATTACTGATTCACCCCCCCTCTCAGTAATCCAACATGCGCAGTGTAAGGAGACCTAGTTCGTGCATAGTGTGCATCTGTGGGTAGGAAAATCTGCACACTTCTTGTCATGCATCAGGGGAGACATTTCCAAGTGAAGAACTCCTTCCCCAACTCTGAATTTTGATTTTGGTAGGTTGGGCTAGGCAAGTTTTGGTACTTGCAAGATAGAATGATCAAAATGAAGTGATCTCTAAGCTCAAATAGGGAGGAATTTGATACTAATACCCAGTATGGTCGCCAATCTATTGTGTTGGTTTTTTCACTTGGGTGAGAAAAACAACAACACTTTCATGTCTATATGAGCCTGCTAGACAAGAATTTTTTTTTGAGTGGGTTAAACAAGACAAACACATGTATAAAAAAATAAATAAACTAAAACAACTAAGGAATAAATGTTAGAAAGCATGAGAAACTTAGAACCATGAAAATCAAACAATGACCAACATAATGCTACCAATGGATCAATAGATTAGTAGGAAAAACACCGTGGAGAAAAATAGGGACTTATGAGTCCCCTCTTCCTCGTTGGGAGGGATATTGAGTTCCCTAATGGAGAGCTCTTCATAAAATGGAAGAAATGGAAAATGGTGAAGAACAACAATGCCTTTTCCCTCAAGAGGTGAGTGGAAGGGCCTATTGCAATGGTGCTTGAAGGCTCCAAAGAGAAAAGAGGATTCTCAAGGGAGAATTCTTGCAACATAACAATACTATGAAGATCTTGGTTTCTTAGTGCACCCATGGCTCTTATTTATAGTATTCATACATGGAAAATTGTAATTGGTTAATAGTGTGAACAAGGGGCCTTTTAGGGCACCCTCTAGTCCTTGACCAGCCTCCCATTTGGATTTCTCTCAAACATGAGGTTCAAATTGTGTTGGGAGTTGGTCCATAAGTGGTTGAAGGGCCAACAAGATCCATAAATGCATAGTTCATAGAAGTGCATAGATTTTATCGTACACAGTCGCAGACTTGGCACATTATGCACATTGAGGGATCTATTGGCCCATGCACACTGTGCATTGTGTGCACACTTCCTTTGGTGAATCTGCACATTTCAATTTTTGACCCAATTGTATAATTTTTTTCTTTTTGAATGCATTTTAGTGTTGTAGGTGGAATAATTGTTATTGGAATTGATGTGTTTCCTTAACCATTTGTGTGCAATGTTGCAGATGATTTTTCAGTGATAACAATATCTGAGAGGAGTTACTTCAAACTCCTCTGAGAAGCTAGGAGGAGTTACTTTCAACTCTTCTGAACTGCTTGGAGGAGTTCTTTTCAATCATTCCGATAAATAAAAGACTATCACAAGAGTTAATAAGAACTCCTCTCATCATATAGGAGGAGTTATTGCTATATCCTCTGACATGCTCAAAGGAGTTAGTCTTATCTCCTCCGAAAAAACTTGGCGAAGTTGTTTTATAAGCCTTTGAACTAACCTACTGCATTAAATTCCATTAATTAACCTAAGTCTATATAAAGTGAAATGGGGTTAAGACCATTATAAATAGACACCTGAGAGAAAGAGAGTTGGTTTTGGCATAGGGGCAGACACAGGGTTCAAATCTTACAACAATGCACCAACAAAAACCTAACTACTGGCCCTTTTGGCAACACCTGCGAAGTAGATGAAGTCTCGCTCGAGGTAGAGGCAGGGGTGTGTTGCACCCTTTTCATCACCTTGGTGAGAAAATAAGAGGTGCTTACATGCCCAGTTGGGTCTTGCTGAGCATGACAGTTGTAGAGGAAAGAGTTAGAGAAAGAAAAACAAAACTATAAGCAATAATTAAACTAATAAAAACAAAAATCATAAGCATAGGGACATAGAGATAACAAACACAAAAAGACCCATGTCACCAATGTTTTTAGGCTGATCTATTGATGAAATCAAAGCACCAAGAAGAAAGGGGACTATGATTCCCTTCTTCCTCTAAGGGAAGGCTCTTGGACCCTCACAAGCTTGCTCTCCTTACAACAAGAAAAATGAAAATTGTGATGAAAGAACTCCTTGCAAATCCACTCAATGGAGAGGTGGATTTCTCAATGAAATGGTGCCAATGTGCTCTTGTCAAGGATTGAGTCATTAAAACAATATAGGCAGCATAACATTACATGAAATTCCTTTATAAAATGAGGTGCATTCATGGATTTTTATAGCATTTCTTTGGGCTTTTGTGTAACTGCTTTGTAGTGTGAAAAGAGGCCATTTAGGGCATTATTAGGTCTTTGACCAGCCTACCATTTGGATTCAGCTCAGATTTGAGGGTCAAATCGGCTTGGGAGCTGATCCATAAGTGTTTGGGAGGCTGACCACTTCAATAAATGTGCCATTTAGCAGGCGTGCGGATTTTTGCGCCAACAACCATGCATCGTGCACGTATGCGCGCATGCTACGTTCCTGTTCCGCGCATGTGCGCACGCACCCAACTTCTGTAAAGAGCTCTTCAATTTTTCACTACTTTGTATAGTTTTTTGCCCTTTTTGAATGCTGTGAGATTAATTCAAGTCCATGAATGTCTTCATCACTATTTGATGATGCTGAGTTCTTGTAACCACGTGCTGACAAAATTTCAGTGATAACAGGGTGGTTGCAGGACTCAGATGTCTGTAAAATTAGCTGGGACACAGGTTTGTGATTGTAACACCTTAATAGAGAAATTAGAAATTATAGTTCATTAGTATTCATCCTTAGTTTATAGCGCAACTAAACCCTAATAATAGATCAACATAGTATTCACATAGATTCAATAGATTCAAGCACTAAGAATACCGACATAGATCAAATCTAGCATTCATTCACATTATTCAATAGTAAGCTACCATATTAGATTCTTCTAAGCATACATCAATGCACTAATCATTTAACCACATAAACAAGAGGAAAACCATAAAGCACAAAGCAACCACAACACGGGATATACGTGGTTCACCCCCACCCTGGGGCTACGTCGACCAACTCTTATTCTCTATTTTTTTTTGTCAATATTCGACATGCACATAGCCATGATGTCTTACTCCATAAAGGACAAGAGATCTATGCACACTCCACTAGATTCTCCTTCCCTGAGTTATAGCACAAAGCCTCTTCACAGTCTCTTACAATCACTTGCACTTAGCTCTGCAAGTTCTCAACATAGCATGCACAAATCACTTACAAGTTTCACTTAGCATAGTCTCTATCCTCTCTTCGATCACATAGATCGAACTACTTCCTACATCGCCTAGATTTCTATTTATACATTACAAAAATGCCTAAACATGGGTAAACCCATGGTCTGACATCCCCATACCTGTTACATAAGCCAAAAACCCAAAAAACCCTAAAAAGGGGCTGAGATCCCGTGATCCCTGCTTCGACTTGCGTTCCACCTTCGACAACCTGTCGAAGTCCCAAAATTAGGTCAAACATGACCAAGGATCCTCAAAACTTGGTCAAGGGCCAACATGCCCCCAACACTCACATGTGACTCATCCCAAGCCAATCTAGTCTGGGTAGCTTTACTTCAAAAGCCTTAAGCTTGGCTCGAGTTGCTTCGACCTATTGTTGTGCCATGACCTCTTGCTCAATACAATATTGGATTACTGCTTCATTGACATGTCCCTCTAAGCATTGCTCAACTGCAGTGATGAATTGTTCTAGTTCATCTCCTTATCCTTCAATCTCTGTGAATATTTGGCAATCCACATCCTATGTTGGTTGGAGCCTCTGAGTCACTTCCATGAATTTTATCTGAATGGTGTGGACCTACTGTTGAGTAGTGCACTATTCTTGGGATCGCTTCATCCTCTCAACGGTTGACAAGGGCTTCAACTGCACCTGTACTATTTTTTCTTACTTCTTTTCTTCCTGGAGATGTGACTCCAGTGCCTTCAGTTCAGGATCCTCAGTGAGTCACTCATAAGTCTAGGCACTGTGATCACTTAGTTTTTTACATTCCATGGCGAGGGCCATGATTCTCTCAACTATGCTTCGAGAAGTTGCTTCACTTTGATCTCGTACATCTGAAGGCATGCTAGGAACTATTCGTAGCTCTAAGTCTGCTATTATTTATTGAAGTTGTTGGATAGTTTCTCTGAGATGTGCTAATTGATGATCCACTCGGTCTTCTGCCTTTGGATCTAAGCCCATCACAGAGAGAAGTGCTCTGTCAATTGTTTCTTTGACTCCGAGTTGTTCTATGAGAAACTGCTCTTTCTTCTACTGGATTTGTGATTTCTCCTCTTCAAACTTGGTTCGAAGGTCATCCTTCTCCTTTTTTGCAACCCGACATTGATCTACCATTTCCTCTTGGTCTTATTTCAGGGCCAATGTGGCTTGGTCCATCTCATCTTGTGCTCAACGAAGGTGAGCTTTGGTCACATCGGCTAGTATATGGATTTGGGTAGGCTCATCTCCCAACTCTACTTCTGTTGATGGTGGGGTAACAATGGAGACTGCATGGTTAGATTGAAGGGCTTGTTGTAACCCTCTGAGTTCAACCTCAATTTTTTCGTACATCTCCTCCTTCTTGGCTTCATGTTTCTTCAAGATTTCCTATGAGGCATCTTCTATAGCGGTGATGATGAAGTCGAAGTCATATACAATGAGCACAGTCTGCATCTTAGTCAAGGTGGCTCTGGATTTATTTTGGGAAGTGGGTTTCGTGGGGGAAACCTTCCTTTTCTTCAAGCGATAAGCCTCATCAATAGGATCCCTAGGTAGTGTTACTTTTCCCTGCTTCTGTTGATATTATTTTTTGTTGGTATCTTCTTTATCTACTTCGTCGTCACCCCCTCGTCTAGGTGATACTAAAGCAATTTCTTCCGATGCGCTGCTCAAGTTTTGGACCTCTTTGATCTTCTTCCTTCTGCTGGTTCAAGTAGTATCCTTTGCTTCATGCATGATCTCTGGGATGCCAATTAGTTCAGGGTTAGACATTTCTGTGAGGTCAGTGGGATGAGGAGCTCTGCAGAATAGTCCTTGGTTATCTCTTCAAGGTCCTCCTTTGTGATCTTGTAGTATGATTGAAGCTCTTCTTTATGCTCATTTGCGTGCACGGTAATATAAATGAAGTGTTGATATTCGCAGAACTTCATGAGGGGTTGGAACCGATGCAGGGTGTTTGGCGTCATGCAAGGGATAACTTTGATAGCCCTCTTTAGTTGGAGATAATATGCATGAAACACAGCATTCGACTGGAACTGTTTTCCCATACCGCTTGAGTACCAGAGCATGTTGAACTTCGCAGTGAGTGGCTCAAATGACTTAATGTCTGTGAAGGTTGCACCTTCTAGTATCTCCCATGAGGTAAATGAGATGAGGATCATGAGACATCTAAAGTGGAACTTATAGCGCTGATCCTGAGCTTTGCGGCAGTCTAATTCCAGCTATTTGACCAAGTACTTAGCCCATTTCATATGAATTCCTTATACACATTTCCCAGTGAGGTCAACAACAAATCTTGTGACCTGTGTAGGTTTTTTCTTTCTTACGATATTTCATGTGATCAACTGGCAGGCCAGGTGCACTGCACCATTCTGGATGGAAGATACCTTGTAGACTCATGTTCCCTTTTCTACATCGCCATATTTTTCTTTGATTGTATATGCCAATGCGTGATCTGTAGCCTTTCCTGGGTAGAAGTCCTATGGGTCAGGTCCCTGCATGCTCAATCTGGTGATCCTATGGATCAGCGTTGGATCGACTATGATGCATCAGTCTAGCCATAGGTAGCCTCCATGGTAGCATGAGAGAATGATCTCAACACACACGTTAACCTCCTGGTGCCTTCCAAAGTGTGGAATCTTCATTACTTTCAAGAGGGTAGACTGCATGAGGTTCATAGTCCATGGCTGGGGGATTATTTTTGAGTTCTTCCCCTTCGTCTTGGTCAAGTATTTGTAAGGAGCGAGCATACTATGATTCTTGTAGTCTCCTAGGTTGAAGTCACTAAACTTCAATGTCGCGATATTATCCTACTACATTCTAACTGCACGTATCCCCTTCGAGAAGTACGCAATAACCATGGTGTAATCAAAGTCTCTTGGGACACTATCATGACTCACCGCGCCAGCCAGAGGTGGGATGTATTCAGGTAGGATGATTAGGATTAGCTTTGTGTTTTCCAAGTCATCTCAGTTCTTGGTTTTCTTCTATGGTGCCAGTCGGGATGTTCCAGATCCACGAGAAGTCGATGAAGAGGCTTGCACTCCTCTCATTGATGATCCTTGAATACCTACGGACATTACTTTTTTGACCATGAGGTTGATGAGAACTTCTTTGACGACTTTCTCTATGATGTTGATCTTCTCTGACATACACTCTTATATCAGATAACTCAGGTGGATGAATGAGTGCGCAATGCAATGGAATAGGTGTTGATCTCAATAAACACAACATGGTAGCAATGAGTTGGCTTGGATACAATTTGTAAAAGTGTTCTCAGTGCAACAGTCGATAGACTAAGTATACACGATGTAACAAATCTCTCCAATAGATGAGAGGCCTTCATTAATGCGGTTTTGTCCATTGTGGCGCGGTCCCAACGGTATGATGGTGAGTCTTTGGGCCATTAGTGTTGTTCTAACCATTCGGGTCATCGGGCTAATGGTTATAATTCTTTCATTTATATCGTTTCACCATGGAGAAGTGCCATGTTGCGCTGTTCTGATATCCTGAAAAAGTTCCATTCTTGCAAACCTTCCTTCTGCGAAGTCCCCTCTAGAACCTTTTGTAACTTTCCTATCTTTTCTCTCTTCTTACTGAGCTTTCTAGCCTTCTTCCTGGTAGTCTTCATCTTGATTATCCTTGTTCCATTCTGATTCTTATCTCCTTTTGGCATAGTAACTTCATGTTGTTGAGATTATTTCATAGGGTTAGACAGTAATACGTATTCTCTATCTGGGGTAGGTGTTCTACTCATCTGTGAGTCTACTTGTGTTCTTTCAACTTCAATATCCAAGATTTTGGTTCTAAGTAACTTTAATATATTCTTCTTTTCTTCAATCAAGTGTGTTATCCTCCTAGTCATGAAATATTTTAATTCTTTCTTCTTCTGCTCTAATACTTCCTCTTCTTTTCTTCTGGCTTGATCCTTTTCAATCCAAGGTTTTCCTAGTAGTATAGAAAATGGGGCTTTTTTCTCAATAAATTTAACAACCTAAAAATCTTCCTTTGTCGAAGTTCCATGAGCACTCATAGATATTTGGGTGAGTCTTCCACATAGGGTTATCATATTTCCTCTGAATAGTACTATTCCTCACAATGAAGGAATCATAGCAGGCTTTCCTAAAGTTTCCCAAGTTCTTTTTGTCATGATATTTACCCGTGTTTCTTCATCCATAACACAGTCAATGTTGAAGTCTCCTATTCTTGCTTCTATGCACTATTTTTCTTTGAATATCTCTGATAAGTTGATATTTCTATGATCATTTAGGGTTTCTTTCATTTATAGCAATACATTCTTTGATTCTTTCTGGGGTTCTACCATGGTCTCAGTTTCTTGACCTTCCTCAGGGTTTTCTTGTCTCATATTCATTCTTTCAAGCTTAGCAATCATTATAGGGCAATATAAAACTTCATGATCCATGGATTTATAACAAAGACAACTATGTCTTCTACCAAGGCATTCCTTAGCAAAATGTACCAGTCTTCTGCAATTGTAACAAATGGTTAATCTTATTTTTATTTTAAATGATCCCAAACCTTTCTTGTACTGCACACTAGGATCATAGTAGCTAACCTACAAAACATTATTTCTAGGGTCATGCATCCATTTGTTAGTCCAAACATTCTTTCTATGCATAGGAATAACATATCTTTCACTAATTTTGTCAGATCTACTCATATCAAAACTTCTTTCATCTAGTTGTGCCCTGCTTTTCAAGCTAGGAATTTTTTTATCAAACATACCTAGATCCATACTTTTGAAACAAAATTTTCCACTTATTTTACCTTTTCAATCAAAACATTTCACTATTCTTACCTTTATCAGAGAACAAAACTTTAAGATCTTACCTCTTTAACAAAAAATTCTTACTTTAATTTTATCAGAGCACAAATATTTTAGGTCTTACCTCTTTTCTTCAGATCTGACTCTTCTTATTGGCACAAAGCTTCACAGGTCAAGTAGAATACTGCACACTAGGGAAACAGAACTATGCATGGAGCTTTCTAGTTTTTATAGTTCTCAGCAATCACAATTTTAGGTCCTAGCAATGAAACCATTTGTTGGCACAGGGGAAGACCCAGGGTTCAACGCATACAACAATGCACCAACAAAACCCTAAATACCGTCCCTTTTAGCAACACCTGTGAAGTAGATGAAGTCTCACCCGAGGTAGAGGCAGGGGTGGTTGCAGTAATTCGATGTCTATAACCTTAGTTGGGACACATATATGTGATTGTAACACCTTAACATAGCACTTAGAAATTATATTTCATTAGTATTCATCCTTAGTTTATAGAACAACTAAACCCTAATAATAGATCAGCGCAGTATTCACACAAATCCAATAGATTCAAGAACTAAGCATACCAACATAAATCAGATCTAGAATACAGTCACATTATTCAACACTAAGCTACCATATTAGATTCTTCTAAGAATACATTAGTGCACTAATCATTTAACCACATAAACAAGAGAACAACCATAAAGAACAAAACAACCAAAACACGAGATATGCGTGGTTCACCCCCACCCTAGGGCTACGTCCACTAACTCTTCTTCTTTATTTCTTTCTGTCAATCTTCTGCATGCATAGAGCTATGATATCTTACTCCGTAGAGGACAGGTGATCTGTGCACACTCTGCTAGATCCTCCTTCCCTGAGTTACAACACAAATCCTCTTCACATTCTCTTACAATCACTTGCACTTAGCTCTGCAAGTTCTCAACATAGAATGCACAAAGCAATTACAAGTTGCACTTAACATAGTGTCTAGCCTCTCTTCGATCACATAGATCGAACTACTTCCTACATCACCTAGATTTTTATTCATACATTACAAAAAGGCATAAACATGGGTAAACCCATGGGATGACATCTTCATACTCATTGCATAAGCCCAAAACCCAAAAATCCCTAAAAAATGGTCCAGATACCATGATTCCCACTTCGACTTGCACTTTGCCTTCGACAGCTCGTTGAAGTCCAAAAAGTAGGTCAAACATGACCAAGGATCCTCAAAATTTGGTCAAGGGCCAATAGTTAGGAAAAAACACCATTTGAGAAAAACCCCATGCCTTTCCTCGAGATGTGGAAACAATTAACTGGGTAAGTTTGTCCTCCCTCTCTCTTTTTCTTAAGATAGGGTTAAATTTTTATTTCTTTTATTGTGCACCTTTATCCATAAACAATTTCTCTTTCCTTCCCAAATATTCTTCACTTCGTCGCTTCACCGATACCAGGCCCTATGCACATGTCACCAACCTTACCCACTCATGGCTACAAAATAGGAAAATGCTGACCCCTTTTCCCCCTTCTAAAGGAAACTGCAATTGATCCTTTCCTGGACCCTTCTCTCCTTTTTTAATCATTACAATCACCCTTCCAAATTCATCTAGGGTGCAGAGTATGGGCCTAAGAAAACCCAAAAATACCCTCCATTCCTTTAGGATGTCTGAATTCTTTCTCACCATTCTTCAAGTTCGCAAAAAAAAAACTAAGTATGGAAACTTGTTTAGTAACTCTTTGATCATATTGGAGAAGTTCCTACTAACTTCTTTGATATGATTGGAGGAGTTAGTCTTTTCTTCTTCAAACACCTTCATAGAAATTAGAGGAAACTCCTCTGATCATATCATAGGAGTTAATATTAACTTCTCTGATACAATCAAAGGAGTTCTTTGCAAGACCTTCGAGCACCCCAAGATTGGTTGAGACTCTTTTGAATGTTGCTTGGAGGAGTTACTACTAACTCCTTTGATCTGCTCGGAGGAGTTACTATTAATTCCTTCGATCTTCTCAGAGGAGTTACTCTTTTCCCTTCGATTTTCATTTAAGGAAATTGATTTTTTTTTCTCTGATTTCAATTTTTTAAGTTAATGCCCAAGTTTTCTTCACCCTAAGAATATCAATACGAATTGATTTCTATTTGAAATTTATGAGGAACATCTGGTCTTGAATAGTTTTCATTAATTCTTATGATTTATTTAATAATTTAAACTGTTTTTTAAAGAACATGCTCCAAATTTATCTTGTCTTTATATTCATACTTGTCACCATGAAAGAAAACAATAATGAAGCTAGCAGGGGATGAACCATATGGAATATCCCAGTAGATAGTAGATACATAAAGTTTTAGGACCATTTACAACAAAAAATTAGGACTTTTGGACAAAGAAGGACAGACTTGGAAATGGGGGGAATTATATTACATGTTCAAGAAATCAAACTTCTCTATATAAGAAGAGAACCCAAGCGAACTCCGGGCATTTAAGAACATCATAAAATTAGTAATTTTTAGGGTGGCGGCACATCCAACAATATTCCTTTGTGCAGATGCCATCTCTTGGATTTTGAAGAAAAAATATGTAGATAGTAGGCATATATTTAATGAAACAAATGAGTCGATAGCTTCATTTAGGCCTGGAGATTTAGACAAGTGTTATCACCTTGAGGCTGGAAACAAAAATCTAGATGGTCATATCCTTAGTGAGTTGGATCTCACACCAAAGGATTTGTTCTATAAATAAAATAAGCAATTCAAATATTGTCCCAAGATTCGATATCCTACAACCAATCTAAGAATACCCTACCAATATATGGTAGCCACGATGTTCAGTTTGTATAGGGAACCAAACACAACACACTTTCTTTGTCATATATGCCATTAATTTATTTCTGTGAAGGTGTAGGGGCCTTATTCAACTGGGAATACATATTGTTTGAGAATCTTAAATATTTGATTTCAGTTGTTACACAAGAGAAACCAGGTAGCTTCCCCATCTGTTATAACCCTAAATTGCACCACACATGCTTACCTGGCATCAGGCCAACTCATATCCCTTCATTTCCAAAACATCTGCTGAACAAACTCCTTGGAAATCTTCTTGTATCAAGGCCCACGCGTCCTAACCCGTTACTGCATGTGTGTACGCACTGGATGGCTCACTACAACTCGCGTGTACCTAACAAAGCATGAAAAGAGGAAATTTTTCAATGGAACAAAATCTATGGGTCAGTTAACTGAAACTCCTGGCCATGCATGGCCGAGGGTTCGTCCAAAACCCTAGATCCTTCTAGCCTATAAAAGAAGGGGTAGGGGTACCATTTTGAAGGAGGAAGAATATAGTGAAGAAACTCTACCCATTTTCTGAATCCATTGTCCCAACCCTTTAGCCTTTCCTCAAGCTAAAGGAGAATTAACGCAAAGCAGTTGGAGGACAGAGGAGGAGGAGCCCAGGATCAGGATCGTGGAGCGGTGACCGGTCTCGACTTTGATTGTAAGTTGATTCATTGTTCAAATAATAAAAGAATACTTTTCCCGTCCCAATGCATGAGTTATCTATGGTTGGTTTAATTTATGCTTAATTTCTAACCGTCAAGTAGAAAAGTAGCATGCATGCATAGTTGTTCATTTTTATTGCAGGTTATCTTTGGAAGGAGCAGCGCAAGAAAGCAGTCAAAGCGCAACGGAGGATCTACACCAAACATCAGTAACAAGGTTAGTAGTTCCTTTCCATGCATGTATCATGAAAGAGGGGTTTAAATTTTGGGTGGTAGGTTAAAAAGTAATTTCTTTACGGTCAAAATTTGCATGCAAGTCTGACCCTAGTTTTCTAGTCTGTAGGGTATTTTTACCAACAACAGAATTGGCGACCATACTGGGGAAGATACTCTTTAGGGTTTCCGGATTTAGTTGAGGTTTTTGGGTAGTTTAAAAGTTTAGATTTTTCTATTTCTTTGTCAGCCTGTTTTCTGTTAGGTCTGAGCTAGCAGGGAGCCTGGTTCTTTATACTAGTTTTCCTTGACTGTTTCTTGACGGTAATTGTCAGGACACACAGAGGTACACGCAGCCTGCACAAGGCCTGCACTCTTGTGCCCGCGCCCTATCCTCTTATAGCCCGCGTGTGAACTCTAGTTGTAGGGATAACAGTAGCGTGTAGGAGTCCAGAGAAGTTTAGAGGTAGTCCACCTCTTCCCTGTCAGGATTATACATTCTCAGAGGGTTTTCTAGAATCCTGTCTGGGTCTTGTTGGTTTCACAGTCTTGTATCAGATTGTCTTTTTCGCCTTATTGTTCCTTGCATTATTTTTCTTTTTTGTTGGAAGAAGCATCCAAGCCTTCAAGGGACCCTAGTTTTCAATATTAGAGGCCTCTTCTGGGTCTGGGCTACCTTTTTTTTTCTTTTTGTCTTAAGATTTATACATACACGTGGCCTGTACAAGGTCAGACCGTGTGTACACGCGTCCTATTTCAGCTCAACACCCGTTTGCATGCGTGTTGTTTTTGTGACAGTAGAGTGCTTGACAGGCTACTTTTTGTTTAGGGTGGGGCAGTCATCCCCTCCTTTGATAGGAAGTATTCCTCTCAGGTGTTTGAGTCTAGGGTTGAACAATCAACAGGTTAGGTCCTCTTACCCTTAGCCTGCTTTTTCTTAGTTGATAGTTGACAGAAAACATAAAAAGAATTTTTTTTTTATGGTTTTTAGGCAAGCTTAAGTGTCCTTGTTTTGTTTATCGCCATTGTGTGCCTTTACTTTGATTCTTTGCGATCTGTGCTTTAAGACAGAATTTGTCTTTCTTGGTTTTGTGCTTGTTGGTATTTTCCCTTTTTTGCTTGATTAGCACTTAAATAAAAAAAAAAAGAAAAAAAAATCTTTTCATTTTTTTCTTTGTTTGAACATTGTGTTTCTGCATCAATAGCTAGGGAGAAGTCTTTTTGTTCATAAGTTTTTTGCAGTGCATTTAGAGCATAAGTAGCTCGTAGTCGAGCGAAATTCCTTTATGTTTGCTGCATAAAATCTTAGAAAAATTGAAAATAAAAGAAATCTTTCTTTGTGAAAAGTTGTTGATTTTTGCATTTAGTAAAAGTTTTTTGTTTCCATCTTTTTTCATTCATTTTTCTTTAGTCTTTACACATCATCAGTTTCACCTTCGTACCCTGTGATGTAAGAAAAACCATAAAAGAAACACTAATTTAAAATCTATTAGAATTTTTGTTTGTAGGGTTCACACACTAGTTCGGGTCTAGGGATTTGGATTAGGTTGGACAGGGCACTCTCCAAGGCCATTCAAAACCAAACATTAGAGATTGTGATAGGGAGAGTATAATTCCAGTTTCATGGAAGTTATTCGGGACCCCCCTCTAACAAATGGGATACACACGAGGTCACATGCGGAAAGGTAGCGGAGATAACCCCTCCAAAGCCAGACCAATCATAGTGGATAACACATATCGAGGGCTTGTTTTGGGATTCCGTCGTTTGGATTTGCCACGGGGCTTCATGGGTCTTGAATCCATTCGAGGTCCTTAGTTGTCTTCCAGACCATTTTCTCTCGATACCCTTGACAGGTTTTTGGCTTGATACCCTGCTCATTGTGGTCTACCTGACTTTTGACTGTACCCGCCTGGTGACTGTTCACGTGTTGGAAAACTAGTTGCCAATCTTTTTAGGGACATACACAGGTGACTGCGGGGGTATACCACGGTACCTAGGATGGAAATTGGGACACACTTTGTAGAGTATACCTGGAGGTTGTTTTCGTGTTCTATTTGCACTTGCACTGGTAAGTTGCTCTAGTGTTGGTTGTTGTAACTGTTCTTCCAACTATATTAGTGTTTGCTTGTCTTATCTCTTAGGGGATTCTTTTTAGTGTGTGTTACTGTTTGAACGTGTAGAATACCTTAGTGTGTCTTGGATATTCTCACACAGTGGAGGATCCCAAGCTCTATCGGTCACGAAGGCTTCTGGGCCTGTCGTCGGTTATACTAGAGCCACCCCCGCCACCATTGAGGCAGAAGCTAGACCAACAAGGGTCTTTCGAAGCGACCAGGTTACAAACCTTTGTGCCTGAACAACTCCCAGAGGAATCAACCACCAATATTGGGTCATTTGAAACCCCAACCACTGATACCTGGCCAATGGTTATTATACCAATCCAATTTTACGAATGCCAGTCAGTGCCTCACACAGCGATGGAAACAAACGTTGTTACTTCTTCTGGGAATCCTTCCATTCCCACTACAGTTGCTACCACAGGAGAATCATCTCCTAACTTGCCATCGTCGGTCTGAGCCACCATGGTCTCGGATGCAACTACATCGCACAGTGAACCAAACCCATCTATGGTGGCGGCCACAACCCCTTTTACACCTAGTGCAACAGGCCCTCCATTCTCATACGATATGCCTAGTTCGGGCACAAGTTCTACACTCACTCACTCCACTTTACAGACTTTGGGTCTGGGGGTAGGGAGCTCTAGCGCTCCTCTACAAGGTCAACTTGGGGGCACTTCCATCCCTTTTAATTCTTTTCCTTATGCTAGAGGTCATATCTCTCCTTCATCCCCTTCACTTGGTGGTCTGCATCAGCAGTCTGTCGGGCAGCCTGCACACACTAGTTTATTTGGAGTCGAGAGTCAAGGAACACCCATGCACACCATGCTGGTAGGTTTATCACCCTTTTTTTGGAACAGGACGTTTGGTAACAAAACTTTCACATCCACTACTTTCCCTTCTGGGGGCACTCCCATTTTTGGACAATCTACTCCGACACAAGGTACTATTCCTGCGCTGGGGGCACATATAGCAGAACCTTGGAACTCAGGACAAGGATTTGTTCCTTCCATTGGAATGCCATTCTGGGGTAATTCTTTCCATAGTCAATGGAACCTTGGACAGACTACTATGCCTCTCCCATCAGGACCGGCATGGGGTAATCCTTCCCAAAGTCCGTCAAACATGATGAATTCCCAACATCCTATTTCCTTTATGGGAAATCAGCTAATGATGTCTCCACAGATACAAAATCCTTACTCTGGTCAGGGCCATGGTTTCTACCAGAATCTGAGCCAACAGCCAAACTTTTCCTGGCAACCTGGTGCCAGTCAAACTCCAGGACCCTTTTTCCCAAGCTATCAGCAGCAACCCAAACTACCATTCCTGGTGACATTATACTTGCTAGATTTGACAAGGTTGTTAAATGATCCTATTTGTCATGATCCACATTGGCCTCCTATGCCAACGAAGTTTCCTTTGGACATTCGAAAGTTCAAGGCCAAGCCTAATGAAGATCCAGGTGATCACGTGACTACCTTCCATATTTGGTGTTCATCTAACTCATTGAAATATGACTCCATTCAGTTGCAATTGTTTCAATGCACTCTTATCGGGAGTGCCGCAAAATGGTACATCGAGCTCGATCACTCAAGATACTCTTCTTTTGGCAAATTGGTGATGGCCTTCCTTAACCATTTCCAGTTACCTGTGAGATACGACGCTGCCACAGAGATGCTTTCCAATTTTGAAAATACCACAGTGGACCATAATTCGGATCATATCCAAGAGTGGAGATGCTGGAAGAGTCTAATCAAAGTACCAGTCCCTCCAGCATTCTTGCTTGAGTGGTTCCTTAAGTCTCTAGTCCCACAATTATCCAAAGACATCGCAACTTCTAGATTTTTCTCTGAAGAAGATGCCATCAGGAGAGCTCAACAACTTGAGCTCATCTATTCTCAGTTTGGTTTATTATACAACATCCTACAGGATGCACCACGATCGATACTGGATAAAACTAGACAGAGAGCTGGACCACATGCCGATGGTATCATTGGTTCTGCACAAACTAAGCCCACTGAGCAATTGAAAAAGCAATTGCAACAATTATCTATACAACACTCAGTGGCCATCCAGACTACTACTTTAGCTGCTCCTCCTACCCAAACGTTGGATGTACACTCTGTGCAGTTGACTAACCCAAAGGCCACCCAACAACCTGAAGGGAAGAAAAAACAATGAAAGAAGGGTAAGGGGGAGAAAAAACCCACTGATACTGCTGGTGAGGACACCACAACAAAGCAGAAGGTGAGGTATCCGTCCAACTTATGTGTGAAAGACCACCTTACCCATCTTTGTCCTCGACTTGCAGAGGCCCAAAAGTTTGTCACACAACAACAAAAAGCAGTGTTGACTAATCCCTTTCAACATGGGCAAAATTTAACTCAAGCCTATACAAGTGCCGAAGGGGGAAACCAAGAAACCTTCCCTCCTCCAAACAATCCCGCATCCGCGAACGTATACATGGTTAGGGGTGATGATTTCATAACGACTAGAGTGCACGACTATAGTAAACCAAGCACCTCTAAGAAGGGTAAACTCCCATCTCTTCCTCTACAGATTGAGAAGACGTTGGAAGAAACAATGACACACATTCCAAAGGGTGCATTTAAGAAAGCTTCTCACAACCCAAATGAAAGGGCCGCCCATAATTACTCTGTGGTGGAGGATTTATCACAAACCCCTTGTGTGATGTCTACTTTGGAAGTCCTTCAAATATGCCCTGCTCAGAGGAAAACCTTGTTAACTGCTTTAGGATCTACTGAGACTTGTAACTCGGGTATCATCATGTTAGATACAACTGACTTAAAACCTTGTCTACCTTACCACGTAGCATTTCAGATAGTAGTTGCTCATCCCACGAAAAATTTTACACGCAATATCTTCTACATGGTGGTCGACGAGGGTGCCTCGACATGCGTTATGTCGTTAACATGTTGGAAGGCCATTGGCCAGCCCGCTTTGTCTCCATCACCTACTCTCCTCACTGCTTTCGACGGTCATGCTTTTCGACCACATGGCATCATTCCTTCTTTCCCTGTGCAGTTAGGAGGGAAGAATCTGTGTGTCAAAGTAGAGGTAGTCAATGCTCCCCTTGACTATAATCTCTTGTTAGGATGGAGTTGGACTTATTCTATGCACGCTGTGGTTGCTACAGTTTTCCGAGTCTTGTTGTTTCCACACGAGGGTCGGATAGTGACCATTGATCAATTGTCCTTCTCTAGACCTGACCTAGCTTTGGGGGCATCCATGGTTCCCATGATTTATAATCCTCAACCTAGTGTCGTTAACGTAGGAGTTGTATTGTGCCCATCCTTGATGGGTACCTTCGATTACCCACCTCCTCATGATGATGTCAAGTATATATCTAACCACCACAAGGTTGATATTTTTCAAGTTTCATTGTTCCGTATGACTTACTTTGAGGATCCTTGGATTCTTCCTTCCCCATCAGCCATGATGGATGAGACAGGGCACCCTGGCATGCCCATGCCCTTGTTGGTCGCTGAAGTAGCGTACTCTTTCATCCAGCAAGCTTCAACTAACTCTGATCCAACTCCCGCACAAGAGTTAGATCCACTTTTAGATCCTATTTGGGCTCAGGTTTCTCTTGCTACCATCGATTTGTTAGACTTAGTCTTGCCTTCTGACGAAGCAGTAATCAAAGAAATGACTAGTCCGGAAAAACCTTGGGAAGATCTTCATCATAGATCATATTTCCTACCAGAGTTAAGCCAAATCGAGGAAAAAGAATTCACTATTACCATGACGGGATATCAACCATGTCCTATTAATCTCTTAGCTACTCAGGAAATTTATGCTGAGGGGAATATGGCGACTATCGCTGAAACTATACCTATCAACATCTCCCAAAACCCTAGCGTCGTGGAGAATGTCTTCGTCGTGGCGGATTGCTCCCCTGAAGAGATTCAAGTTTATATGGATCTTTTCAAATAATTTCGTGATGTTTTTGCCTGGTCTTATGAGGAAATGCCAGGTATCGATCCGAAAATAGTTGAACATGAAATCACAATGTATCCTGATGCCAAGCCTGTTCGACAAAAACTTCATCCAGTCAATCCTAAGAAAGAAACAACCATTAAGCTTGAGGTTGAGAAATTTCTCAAGGCAGGTTTCATTTATCCTATTCATTTGACTCAATGGGTGTCAAACCCCATGCCAGTCAATAAAAATAAGGCACGATTTGTGTATGTACCGATTTCCGTGATTTGAACAAGGCATGTCCAAAAGATAATTTTCCAACCCCATTCATTGACCAGATCATTGATGAATGTGCCAGTTGTGAAGCCTTTTCATTCATGGATGGTTTTTTGGGATATAATCAAATTCAAATCAAACCTAAAGACCAACACAAAATGACATTCATTTGTCCGTGGGGTACATTCGCCTATCGTAAGATGTCTTTTGGCCTCAAAAATGCTGGAGCCACTTTCCAGCGGGCCATGTATTTTTCATTTCACGACCTCAAACATATAGTCGATGCCTATATAGATGATTTGGCATCATGATATCGCAAGAGAAAGGATCATCCTACGCACCTCATACTAATCTTCGAACACTGTCACTACTTGAGGATTCACTTGAATCCCAACAAGTGCAGCTTTTGCGTCACGTCAAGAAGTTTGTTAGATTTCATCGTCTCAACAACAGGGATCATGGTCAATCCTCTTAAGGTGGAGGCAATAATCCAGTTGCCCCCCCCACGCACAATCTTACAACTTCAAAGTCTTCAAGGCAAGGTGAACTTCTTATGATGCTTCATCGCCAACTATGCTGAAATCACCAAGGGATTTATGCACTTACTGAAGAAATATGTTCCCTTTTTCTGGGACGAAGTCGCTCAATTCTCTTTCGATGCATTAAAACATGCCCTCACAACCGCACCTCTGCTACGACCACCTAATTATAACGAATATTTCTTATTATATCTGGTTGCCGCAGAGTTAGCCATAGGCATGGTTTTAGTTCAAGAAGATGATTCATTTTTAGAATACATGATCTATTACCTGAGCCGAGGCCTCATAGGACCGAAACTTAATTATTCCCATCTCAAAAAACTTGCGTTGGTAGCAGTTCATGCTGCTCAACGGTTCTGTCACTATGTTCTGTTTCGCAAGACCACCGTCGTCGTTGTTGTGAATCCATTCCAGTACATGTTGACACGACAAGTTATAGGTGGAAAAATCAGTAGATGGATGTTCATCCTCCAAGAATTTGACTTAGACTTCATTTTAGCAAAGTCCAAGAAGTCATTGGTATTCGCAGAACTTATTTCGGAGCTTCCGGTTGAGTCAGGTGACGTTGTGCCTGAGGAATCGCCTATCTGGGGGATATGTTTTTGATTGAATCTTTAGACCCCTGGTATGGAGATATATTGATCTATCTCCAGACTTTGAAGTGCCCCACCTCTTCTTCTCATGACGAGTGTTGGTGGATACACCATCAGGCTAAGAATTATCTCATACTCGATGATACGTTGTATCAGAGAGGTGTAGACTGCATCTTGCGTCGATGTCTCACTCATGAGGAGGATTTCATAGTGCTCAACGATTGTCATATAGGATCTTGTGGTGGTCATTTATCTGGGTTGGCCACATTCCAAAATATTTTAAGAGCAGGTTACTTCTGGCCCACACTTATCAAAGATTGTATCAAGTCGGTCAAGAAGTGCCATTTGTGCTAAATCTTCTCTCGGAAGATGAGGGCACATCCAGCTCCCATGTTTCCTGTCATCATAGTTGGTCCCTTCACTAAGTGGGGGATTGATTACACTACATGCAACCCCCCATTAGCATGGGGGCACCACTATATCATCATAGCTGTCGACTAATTCACTAAGTGGGTCGAGGCTATGCCAACGTTTAAAGATGATGGAGAGACTGCAGCTCTCTTCTCATTCAACCAGATTATAGCAAGGTTCGACGTCCCGAGAGAGATTGTCACTGACCATGGCAGTCACTTTCAGAACCAAATGATGTCTGAGTTAACATCAAAGCTTGGGTTACGACAGGAAAATTCATCACCTTACTACCCCCAAGCCAATGGGTAGGTGGAAGCTGTAAACAAAACTCTTAAGACTACTCTACAGTGAACTATCAACTTAGCCAAGTCAAATTGGCATTTGATGTTATACTTGGCCTTATGGGCTTACTGAACATCTATTAAGACTGCAACTAGTTTCTCACCTTTCCAACTGGTTTATGGGATGGAGGCAGTCTTGCCCATCGAATGTCAAATCCCATCTCTGAAATTGGCAGTACAGTTATCGCCAGACACTTCTCCACTTGAAGAACGGTTAGTACACCTTGAGCAGCTTGATGAATAGTGTCGCGATGTGGCCCTAGCCAATGAAACTCATAAACATAAGGTCAAGTGTCAATATGATAGGTCCTTTAGTCCTTAGATTTTTTCTGAGGGCGACCTTGTCCTAGTATATGACCAAGATAAGGACCCCCGGGGGGCAGGAAACTTTAAACCCATGTGGTTTGGACCCTTCATTATAAAAGAGGTTTTAAAAAAGGGCGCTTATCATTTGGTCAATTTTAAAGGGAATTCTTTGGTGGAGCCTAGAAATGGGCTCTACCTCAAGAAGTATTACTCATAGACAGGTCGTTGTTGGTAACTTTTTGTAACATATGTATAGTCTTTGTACTATTACTTTTTTAAGTTTCTTTTAAAAGTGTTATGGACATGTCATTGATGTTATCTTTCATCAATATGGTAGATGTCAAGTGAGTCCGAGGTATTCGTTGGGTATGCGGATGGTGCTAGTCAACACACGTGGAGGCTTTCCTCCACAGCTTGGGTAATCTTTACGCCACAGGGTCAGTTGTTATCTTCCGGAGGTATATTCTTAGGTGACTCCACAAATAATGTTGCCAAGTATAGTGTAGTTATTGAATTGCTTCGTGACACATTATCATTGGGTATTTCTCATCTCCAGGTCTATCTAGATTCTCAACTGGTTGTGTCATAGATAAACAAAATATTCTAGGTTCATGATCCAACTTTACACCGACGATTCCTTAGGGTACGTCTCTTAGAACAAAACTTTGATTATATTACATATTTTCATGTTCCTAGGAGATTGAACCAAATTACAGACACTATAGCTAATCACATTTTAGATTGGCATCTTTCCCACATATAAAAAATATCACGGACATAAACATGTAAATACATTTTTGTGCACATAATCCATAAGACACAAAAAAGATAAAAACCATATATAAACATCAAAAAATCCTCAGAGTACATAGATGGATGCAAGCACCTAAAAATATATATACAATGAGGTGCTTGTGGCACATAAAAAGTCTAAAGTCTGTTTAGGGCCTATGGGCCCTGTTATAATCATCTACTGCATGGGCTAAATGCCTAAACAAGCGGACCCATGTTCGAGGTGCCCCCACAACATGAGGCTGCATGGATGGCGGTAGGTCCTCTATCTCTACCACTAGGACTGTGCAAGTGAGTGCAGTAAAGTTCTGCTCAATTCACCTAAGGACCCTCTTGGCCTCTCCTACTGGGAGGTTCCCTGCTACTGCCGCTCCCCCAGTGGCAGCAGCCGCGGCTTCCGGCCATGGGCGATGCCTGTTCCATGCATAGTCGGCAGGTCGTACGGGTCCCACATCTTCATGCAACAAACGTTCACCCATCAAATACTCTGGCATACAAAAAATGATATATATAACAAAAAAGACATAAAAAGTACATATGCAAACAAACAAACTACAAAGGAGGAGACTTACCCATATCCCCTCGCTCCTCACCAAGAGGCACGGGTATCTCTGGATATCTAGAGAAGTCTATCCCTGCATACGAGTAGTCCTCGATAGCCAGGATCTGTCATGACAACCAAGAAAAAAAGTCATCATCGAAGGCCTCATTGGTCCTTCCACCACCCTGTCACGGTAGTAGAACTGCCTATATGCACACTGTAGGGAAAGAGGCCAGATGTCCTCGTACTACAACCCAAGGACTGAAACACAAAACTCTCTCGAAAAAGAACTAACACAAGATAGTCCCGAACCCGAAGTTCCTCTGTGTCCGTTGTCGGCAATCTGTCAATTGCCTCTTCATACACTCCAGTAGTGTGGTACTCCAATAAAAAATGTGTGCATTCATGCACTGAATAGAATAGTTCATCTGTGCACGCGAAGCCTGATGCATGACTGTTGAACCGATAATCTGCCCAATAAGAAACAAGATAGTCTGTAGTGCCAAGTTGGTAATCTTGCTAATCGGCACCTGGGAACCTCTACGATCGGTCCCAGCCTCACAGTACTTAGCTACCAACTCCGAGATCTTGCTCGGCCCTGCAGGAAAAGTCTGGAAATTGACTGGTTCCCCTCTCCTTAAGAGGCCAGTCAGAAAGTAAATGTCCTCGGTGGTGGGTACCAAGGATTTCCCCTCTAGCATGAATGCCTCTGCATCAGGATGTCAGTAATCAATCAAGGCATTTAGTATCCTTGGTTGCATGCGCATAAATGGACATAAAAATAATTTGAGCAAACCGCACTGCATCAACACGGCCACAACATTCGGATCTGCACCAACCAACTCATTGGCGGCCTCGTGCTCCCTTTCCCTCCACTGGACATACATCCTGCCAACACAACAAGATAAAGGAGGGTCAATACTTTGTTTAAATTTGATTTTTCATCAATGGGGAGGGGTACACGCAGCCTATAGAGGTGACAATCACGTGTACAGGCATGCAGGCTTCACTCTGCATGTGTGTACATGAGGGCTGTCTCTAGACAACCCGTGTGTACCTAGGGCTGACCTTTTTGAGGTCGATGCCCACCCCAAAAATAAATTAAATGCTTAAATTGAAGTACTAAATATCTAGATAAGGGATTTTGTACTTACTTGGTCCAAGCAGAAGTCCATTTCGTCCACTGTAGCTCTCAGAATCACGATCTTTGGCAAAGGGGGTCTTTTGGCTCCAGAGTCAATTTCCAGATCAACAATGGTGATAATGAGCTGCCAGCTTCTATTTATAGACTTTTTGGCCTCTTTTTGTCACTTTTTTGGTCCCCCTTATTATTTTCTTTATACCAAAAACCATTTAGAGTGATCCAGGAGTTATATGGGAGGGATTTGATCAGGTATTGGAACATTTTTTTTTTGAGTTTCGAAAAAATATTGACGGTCCATAAAAAATAAAAAAAAATCAACTTGAGCATATAGGTTAGGATACTACCCCAACTTTTGCATCTCGTTGCCTTTTTTTTTTTTTATGCTATAGGATCGATCCCATCAGGTTGTGACACAGAACTGTCATATCTTCTCTAGAAGTGTCGCGACTTGGTGGTGGAGCTTACCAAAACATGGATGCCCTAGGTAGGTCCTGGTTGCATTATGGTGTCCATGCCGTTTCTCCAAACACTATAGGCTCGGGAGTCCGTATAGTCTTTCCTGAATATGAGTTTGAGACTCATTTGCATGAGTCTTTTTCACTCTTTGTCTTACCCTCTAGACTCCCAAAACATAATGGGTCTCCGTTTAAGCCCTTTTCAGACCCTCTAAAAATGAAAAGATTGTCGAGCGATCTTGTGGCCTTTCACGCTCGTTAAACTGAAATTTGAAGTCACATTTGTCCGGCGGTAGTTTACCCCTTTTTCTGTCTGAACGGTCAACTGTATGAACAAAGGTATACTCTATCGAATTCCCATTCTTTAGAAGAGTATTCTTAGGTATAATTTTATTCCTTTTTCAGACCTGAGGGACTAAATTTACGAAAAAGAAACCCCCACAGATTTCATAGTTAAGCTCTTTTCAGACTCCCTAAAATTGAAAAGATCGTCGAGTGACCTTATTCTTTCATACTCGTTAAATTGGTCCAGAAGAATATTCCTGATGGAGTCCATAGTTAATCTTTTTTCAGACTCCTTAAAACTGAAAAAATAGCCGAGTGATCTTGTCCTTGTCACACTTGTTAAAATGGTTTTGAACTAACGTCTAATCGGTGCTAGTTTATCCCTTTTTCGAACCGACTAGACTATTTTCGAAAAAGGTACCCCAACAGAGTCTCCTTTTATGCTTTTTCAGACTCTCTAAACATAAAAAACCACTGAGCTTACCTTCTCTGGGCTCGTTAAACGTACATCGAAGGACGTTACCATTGTGTGTTCTATCAACCGCATTTGCATAACTTACCCACCAACCTTGTAATAGTTTGATTCTGCGTCTTAACACCTTTGGCCACCGAAGGGTTTTTCCTGAGTATCATTTTACCAGAACATCAGTCTTGTCCTTGTGCCTTGAGATTGTATGTTTGCAGTACTTGTTTCTCCATTGTAACGTAATATTCCTTCCTTCTTTATCAAAAATGATCAAAAAGAACAAAAAAATCAAATATACCCCAAAAAGAGGATGGGAAAAGTATTTTCTTTATTGGCAGCATAATGAGTCGCCCTTGGATAAAGCACATCTGTCTGTTTGATCATTAGACTATGGGATGTAGTACGACCTTAGGAAGATTTTTCTCGCTATATAGAGTTGTGTCCTCCACCGTTTGGTTACTCTTCCAAACAAATGGAGAGTTTGCATTGCCTCTTGCTTTGTAGACTTATGATTAACATATATGCTACCTGAGTCTTATCACTTGTCATGCTATTATCCAAGGGAATTTTGTCACTAAGCCTGAGTCAACCCCTCTGCAATAGGTCTCTTGTCCGCATACCCAGCCATCCTGAACGTCCGATCAAGTCCTTGTTCGAAATCACTGAAGCCTTCAGTCCGATCATCAATATTATCAAGTCCATAACTGGCGAGTCATCGAAGACCTCTGGGTAGTGCAGTCGTACACTCATATTACACTCCTACCCGAGTTTTAGAAGATTTTTGAAGTTGTTTCTCGAGCTCTGAAGTACAACCATCAGGCCGAATCAACTTCTGGAAGATGGATACTCTATATGTATATCTTTCTGATTTCATGATGTAGCTCCATTGTGTATTATTTCCAGCTACTCTTTATAGTCATTTGACATGGATCTACAATGTATCTGATTGGTAGCCATGGTTCTAATTTATCCCAAGCATGGGTATGCCCACCTCGGTGAAACATTTGTTATTTTGCAGATGACACCTCCTGGTTCTTGATCCTTGGGCTCACTCATTCAGCACATCAGTAAAGATTGGTAAAAGACTAGTAATTTATTTCAGCCATCAGATGCTCTTCTGACCTCACACATTAGGGGGCATCTGTTATAACCCTAAATTTCACCACACATGCTTACCTGGCATCAGGCCAACTCATATCCCTTCATTGCCAAAACATCTGCTGAACAAACTCCTTGGAAATCCTCATGTATCAAGGCCCACGTGCCCTAACCCATTACTACACACGTGTACACGTTGGATGGCTCACTACAGCCCGCGTGTACCTAACAAAGCACGAAAAGAGGAAAGTTGCCGATGGAACAAAATCTATGGGTCAGTTAACTGAAACTCCTGGCCATGCATGGCCGAGCGTTCGTCCAAAACCCTAGCTCCTTCTATCCTATAAAAGAAGGGGTAGGGGTAGCATTTTGAAGGAGGAAGAATATAGCGAAGAAACTCTACCCATTTTCTGAATCCATTGTCCCAACCCTTTAGCCTTTCCTCAATCCAAAGTAGAATTAACGTAAAGTAGTTGGAGGACAAAGGAGAAGGAGCCCAGGATCAGGATCAAGGAGCGGTGACCTGTCTTGACTTTGATTGTAAGTTGATTCATTGTTCAAATAATAAAAGAATACTTTTCCCGTCCCAATGCATGAGTTATCTATGGTTGGTTTAATTTATGCTTAATTTCTAACCCTTAAGTAGAAAAGTAGCACGCATGCATAGTTGTTCATTTTGATTGTAGGTTATCTTTGGAAGGAGTAACGCAAGCAAGCGGTCGAAGTGCAACAGAGGATCTACACCAAACATCAGTAACAAGGTTATTAGTTCCTTTCCATGCATGTATCGTGAAAGAGGGGTTTAAATTTTGGGTGGTAGGTTAAAAATTAATTTCTTTACGATCAAAATCTGCATGCAAGTCTGGCCCTAGTTTTCTAGTCCGTAGGGTATTTTTCCCAACAACACCATCTTTCATATGTCTTCATACCTTTTATACATAATCTGCATCACTCAAAAATATCTGAACATGGGATGGAGTTGGTTACCTATTGATTCCTCTATCCATATTTACGACAAGTTTATTTGGGAGAAAAAATATTGAATAGATTATCAAAGGATCTGTGAACACTTCCTTGCCCCACTATACAAGTTTAGTTTTTTCACCTCCCCACCTTGTATGACTAACAAGACCATAGCAGTTATAAGGGGGATTGAGGATTGGTATCTAATGGAACATGGTACATATATCATGATATATGATGCAATGAAACCACCTCATCTACTTCCTAGGTTCATCCTCGACAAGCTTGTGCTCCAAGAAGTATCATATCAAACCATCATACATGGGGTCGAAGGGAATGTTATATAGATCGAAGAAATCTATTTGGCCTCTATTACAACTTTACATTGGAAACTACTTCTTTGAAAACACCAAACAAGCTAAGAAATAAGTTGACATCCTTCTCTCCTACCATTTTGGAGAGGAAATATTCAAGAGACACGACCCAAATAACATCGCCAAAGAGAATCTTCATAGCATGAGACTCCCTTACGAATACACCACTGAGTTATGGGAAGAATAAGAAGTACATCAAAATGCCAGAACCTATGATGAGGTTTTTTTCAATAGGCAGGGTCAACCAAGAGGTAGGATCATAGATGAAGAAGCTGCAAGAGAAGCAACCAAAATATATGAAAAGAAAGATGAATATAATATATCTTCCCCTATCTCACTCTCGACTCATTCAGGTTCCACAAAAAGAGATAAAGAAGCACCAACTGATAAAAAGAGGAGGGACAAAGATAAAGTGTTGAAGAAGAAAAATAATGCTAAGAAGAAACAGAAGCTAGAAGCTAAAAAAGCAATGGTCAGGGAAGAAAATGAAGCAAGAGAAAAAGTGGAGGCTAAAGCAAAAGACACTCCTGAAAAAGAAAAAGAGTTAGATGAAGAAGCAAGAGTAGAAGCATAATTAGCAAAAAAAGAAGTAGCAGATAAAGTTGTTGAAGAAGACAGGAAGAAGAAAAATGCATATGATAGAGAGGGTGACACACACCCAATGGAATTTGATGTCCCTAGAACATCCACCATAGGTGAAGGAATAGAAACAAAAAGTATTGGTTTGAGTATTGGGCCTTGGGAACCATTTTATTCAACTGAAATATTGGATATCCACAGTTTCATGTACCATAGAAAAACTGATTGGATCATACAAGAAAAGGTTAAAAAAGTTCCAGTACCAAAAGGATCTCCTTTATCAGTGGTAACCTAGGTTTCTTTCACAGGAGATGTCAGGGAAGACCTTATGGAAACAACTAGGGTAGGATTTTCATGAATGGATGTAATTGTGGATAACATACAAAGGTTGTTCCAACATAAGGAGGAAAAGGAAATCAGGATCAAAGAGATAGAATAGAATCTCCAACAAGTTAATATTGATGAGAGAAGTCTTCTCAATTTTAAATTTAACAAGAAGAAAGTGAGAAATGTGATGGAAGGTTCCATCATCCATATGTATTCCAACCTTCATCTCTTCCAAAATGTGGCTTCAATAGTTATTGAACAAAATGACTGGATACAAATGCAGCTGACACAACGCAACATTATCTAGGAAGGTATAATAGACATTGATACTTGGATAGAAAAAAATCCTCATGTGCCTCCAGGCTTGTACAAACCCTCTAAATCATCAAGGAAGATAGATATGTATGCGCTAGACCATTTCCAACAGGTAGGGAAATGAGCGGATAAAGAAGTAACCAAAGAAATGGGAATCTGTTCAATAACTCACAAAGATGCTCAAGAGTTTATAAGGCATGCTTGGCTCCCAATGTTAGATGAACTTGGGAAGAATTTATTCGTGGAAGAATTAGTGAATGCAGTTCAAGAAAGTACAAGTAGAAGGATACAAATAGTTGAAACATCAACTATTGTCTCAACTGATCTTATTGATAAACATTTACTGCATCCAATGAAGCTCCATACTATGATATAGGATTACATGACAAGATTAGATAAATATATGAGTGTCTTGGATGATAGCATTTACATGATCAAAGAAAAATTGGAGAAACTATCTTATAGGAGGATTGAGTCACTATATAACCAGTCGAAATTCTAGACAACTTATCTCCGAAGAAAACGTTCATAGGAAAAGGGAAAACCATTGTTTCCCCTTTTGTCTTTTCCTAACTACCTCAAGTTTCATCCTTTTTATCCAATTGTCATGAGATAAGGGAATGTGAACAGTTTTGTAACTGCCTCTTCAAGAAGAAGGTGAAAAGACAAATAGGAGTTATTATTATTTGTATAAAATAGACTAGAGATTCCCTGAAGGGGACTATTTTTTGGATTTTCGAGCATTGCATAGAAACAAGAACCGTTTCAAGAACATATACAATGTTAATGAATATTGAGAATCCATCAGAGACAACATGTCATAGAAGGAATTATGTGTAGAAATTGATTGAAGCTTTGAACTACTTCAAGTGAAGATATTTGATGCTTCTATGGACTGTAATAATGCTTTTCTTGTTGTAAACTAATTCTTATGCAATCTTAATCATTTTACAGCTATATGTATTTCTTCGAATATTTCCATGCCTTGAGTTTTGTGAGTTTTTATTATATATGTCATTGTAATATGGACTAATCTGATTATATACTTATATATGTTATTGCTTCCAATATTTTTCTTTTTATACAACTAATTATATTAAAGTTGTTTTAAGTTTTGGTTGCATTATAACTCATTGGTTACATTAGATTTTTTCCTAGATAGGTCAGGTTAGCATAGATTATTGATATATTAGTTGTACTTACATAAATGGTCTTCATATACATCTCTACATTGCACCCATCCACCGCATCAGTACATCAAACCGTAACAGGTAATAAAATCAAGAGTTAGCAATAAATGGCAGCAGGGAAATTTTTTGGATGTGACTCCTAATCTAAACGGTGTGTATTCTAATTGGGATTGTATACCGAGGAGTACCCCTTCCTGTTGTCGGATGAATTTGGACCCCTCAATAGAATTGGTGCTAGAAGGAGGTCCATATTTTATGGCTTACATACATGAACTAAACAATAACCAAAATCAATGTTCAACGAGTAATCCCAATTCAAAACCTACCTCGTTTTCCCGAAGTGAGTCTGAAAAAGAAGTTATTTATGAATACTTGAAGGCTAATTTCAGAAGTGCTTCTAGGAGTCCTAAAATAAATTCTGAAACCTAGTTTCGCATACCTCGAGAAGAAATTCACGAAACTCGTAGAATCATACGTGCTTAAGCGAAATTGCTTGAAAAACTACCTACAACTTCTGAAATCCCTAGGAGAAAAGAAACCCGTGTAGAATTTCCTAACACATATCCTGATTTTAACGTCTAATCTATAGACGGCCTTATCAAAACTTCTTTACAAGAGGTCCCAATACCCTTAATCAGAGCTGCATGTTTCTTCATCGAACTTGAAGAAGAATAATTTTGAAGGTGAACAACTAGAAATCACCATAGAAAAAATAACGGGAGAAAATAGGATCCACAGAGAGGTCATACCATGATGGAGAGCCCAAGGAGCTCTAAATATGGTTGGAGAAGTTCATGAAATACCAAATAAATTTGATATACTATTACCAAAATTTAACCGAGAGAAACCCATGTTGCCAGAAGACCATATCAATAATTTATTTTTGGCTATACATCTTCTAGGGATTCAACATGATGACGTAGTATGTAGGTTATTACCTTATAATTTTTCTGGGAAAGTCTCTACTTGGTATTTTAGCGTGCCCACCAGATTTATTACAGAATTCGACAGTTTCGAAAGGCTCTTTATGTGGTAGTTTGGAGAAAGGAAAATTACTACATCCCTACATAATGAACTAGGATCCATCAGAATGGACAAAAGGGAAAGAGTAAAATATTTTAACCAAATATTTTTAAATGTCTTGATTAATTTTCCCCACAAGTTATCTCTTGCTCAATCATTAGCTATTGAATATTATATAGTTTCCTTAACCCCCTCCATTGGGATGTTTGTAAAATGATCTAACAAAAAAACATTGGCCTTAAACTTTGATGAAGATGAAATTGTGGAACAAGATTTATCAACATATGAACAACATCTACATTATGAGGAAACTAATTCAGTTGGGAAGAAGCCATTGTTATTAACTAATCCACCTAACAAGGAATCCAAGGATATTGATAATGTGGTTAAAATGTTTAATAAATTATCGAATGAAGTGGTGTACCTCAAGAAGAATTTTGGCGAAGGATCATCCAAGCCACAAACTTTCTTCCCATTTTTTAAAAAACTAGACAACCCACCACAAACCACCAGAAACACCACACATGGATTTCAATCTAGATAGTTTCAGTAATGCTAGTTTTTACTCTTATCATAAAAAAATCATCCTAAAAAAATGTTTCCTCAATGGGTCATCTCTATGACCCTGGTAATACATCAGTTTAGATGATGAAATTTATACACAAGCTCCCTCAGAATCATATATTCCCTTTTGGGATTGGAGTGTAGAATCCAATGATGAACACATTTAATAAATCATTACCAGAGACACACAATTTGTTAAAGTTGTTGCCTTGAAAGGATATAACCTGCACAGAAAAGGACCACCATATGACACCCCATCCTCCAAACAAGAAAACATTCCCCTTAGAAAAATAAAACACCCCTTGTTCTCCCAAAACAAAACAACGCAGTTATAGAAAAAAAATAACAATAAGACTGGAGAAACTATTGTAGAAAATAAAGATAAACCAAGTATGTCTAGAACTGTTGAAAATAATGAAAAGGTGATTCAAGGGAAATATGGACAAGATAAGAAAAATTTGAATTCACATACCTTGGACTATAATGTAATCGAAGACACGAAGAAAATTAAAGCCAATATTTCCATGTTTGATATTTTTTCTCTCCCACAACAACATGAACTTCTACACGATGCTTTCAAACCCCATGAGAATCAAATAGAAACTATCGCATATGATGAAAGCTTAACCTATGGAAATAATACACCTAAAATCCACAAGGTTGAGATAACATCAACTATAAATGTTGCAATCATAGGCGCTTTTTCAAAATCTTAGGTATCACCTTTTCTGCTTATGAAATTTTTAATTTCAATGTACATAATTGTTTGGTAGATTCTGGTGCCTCTTCCAACATCATGTGTTTTTTTGTTTTCCAAAAAATAAACATTGTCCCACAGATAACAAAAAATAGAATTATCTAGTTAGATAGAACAAATGTTAAAGTAAAAGAGAAACTCAGGGATGTGTTAATCATAGTGTCATCCGATCCAAGGGTTCATTAGACTATAGAAATATTTGTAGTAGATATTCCATAAAGTTATGGTTTTCTATTGAGAATATATTGGTTAGTGAAACTTCAAGTTTATTTTTCCACTAACTGGTCTCATTTGTCACTTCCCTATAAGGGAAAATAAAATCAAATCCGGGTTAACAACGAAGCACACATAAAGAATACAATGACGAAATTGGAAGGTAAAATTGATCCCATTACCTTTTCTCATTCCATCCTGGGAAATTATTTTTTCGAGACTGATTATGGTTGTTACAAAGCTCAAACTTCTGAAATACCATCTGAACTACAATAAGGCCTCCACCCACGAATACATAATGATGCCTATCTTGTACTTACTAACTTAAGATTTATTTGAATAACAAAACTAACATCCCTGATATGTGTGTTGGATCATGTTGTCATTGATGCCAAAGGATTGATGTCAAAGGAACAATGTTTTGTCATAGTATATTTATGTAGTGATTGATGGATCATGTATTGACCTTGATGTCAATGGATTGATGTCAAGAGGAGTCATAGTC
>JZKD02S0467801.1:57879-74951 GCA_000966675.3 Picea glauca
TTGAATACAAGAAAGAAGCTACACATGTTGAAGCAAAACTTCAAAGAAGCATGAGGTAAGTCTCTCACTCTCAAAGGATGGAAATAATGTTGCAAGTCAATCATCTACACAAAGAAAGGAAAGTTTCAAAAGAACAAATCAAGGAAGACATCAAGAATCCATCTTTACACCTCAAAGAAGAGAGACACCTTCAATATGGACATCAAATAAAAGGTATGAAAATGTTTTTCAAGGTAAATGTTACTCATCTAATGAATATGGTCACAAAGATTTGGAATGCATATATTATGCATGGAAATATAGTGAAATATTTGATAACACCCTAAGGTGTTGGATATGTAATCAAGTAGGACATATTGATTCTCATTGTCACACCATGAGATGCTACAGTTGTAGTGGATTTGGCCACAAATACCAGCATTGTTGGAACATAAGAAGAAAGTCCATGGTGAGGAATTCATATAGAATGACTAGAAGAAGGCATGAAGTTAGGAAGAAATAATTTTTTGAAAAGATGGAAGCTCAAAGATCAAGTTCTGAAAATTTGGGACACCTTTAGAAGTGGGTGAAGAAAATTGAACAGTCAGAACAGAATGACAACCTTAAGGGGACCTCAAGTTTGTCATCTTCAGAAGCATACATGGGTTACAATGGTAACAATCACATACATATGAAAGATGACCTATGAATAGGTCATGTACATACATGAAATATCTGTGACACAGGCCGCATATCTATGGTAAAAATCCTTGGGAAAAGGGATATGCATATGAGTTGCAACATGGTATGATGGTATAACTCTATGTTACAGGGTCTGACATGTTTTTTTGCAGGTTTTCATGATTACATGTTGGAATACATAATTTTTGTATGTATGGTGGTGATATATGGTTGAGTGTTGAAATAATATTTTAGATGCATGGTACTAACCCTAGAGTGTGGATTGAGACACTTTTTTGTTGAGGAAAAATGTTGGTTGTGACAGTGAAGTTATGGTACTTTGGTTATGAGATATATCATGATGATGCTAGCTAGAGATGCAATTTATCTATTGAGGTACACTTCTAGTACATGTATTGTTGGATGCTTAGTATTTGTTGTAGTGAATGGTGGTTGAGGTTGATTTGTTGGGATACATGGTTGATACATATTTGAGCTCCATTTCTATATCTTATGATGTATTGTGAGATGCATATTTTTTTGATATCTTGGTGCATGCATTTGGCATGAGGATGGGCTACATAGTGGGACATGTAGTTGATGAGTTGATGAGGTGGTCATATTTTACATCATTGATGAGTCATAGTTTGATTTATATTTGATGCATGATTAGTACACATTTGGTACATGGCTAGAGGAACCTACTAGCAGTATGATTGGCACACGTTGTATGGTGGATATGGAATATGTGCATGAGGACACATCTTGATTGTAGTTCATCTTGTTGTGGTATTGGTGCATGGTTGATGCACTTGCTTGGTACAAGTGGTGATACATGTTTGGTGCACTTGTTGATGTATAGATGATATAGTTAAAACAATTCATTGATTAAGATACATGATTGTGGCACTTGGTTCTTGGTAGAGGCATATCATGAATGATATGACACTTGTTTGAGTCACATGGTTGGCATGTTGGTAGAGGCATATGGTTGATGCACTCCATTGATGATACCTTATGGCATATGATATGGTATTGATGTACATGGGTATTGTGCACGGTTGGCACAGGATGTACTTGGTTGATGTTTTGTTCATGATTCTCTATTCATTGTTGACATATATTTTGATTCATAATGTATGGTATGGAATGAGTTTGATGCATGGAAAGGTCCAATGATCATCATAAAAAGAGCATTTGATCTATGTTTCAGTTTAGCAGTAGCATTTGCAATAGAAGCATATTAGAGTGGTAGCATATTATTCATATTGTAGAGAAGATAGGGGGAGATATACCCATAGAGGGATTCATTATTCTTCCCATGATTCTAGGAGAAGAGATTTATCATAGGCAAAGATAAATAATTGAAAAAGAGACCTATACTTGGAGAAAGAGAACATAGGCATAGTTCCAGGGGGAGTGATGGTCACAGGGGGAGCATGAGCTATATATATTCAACATTACATTAGAGTGATACCCCATGTTCAAAATGGAAGAGATTATTCAGAGGAATATCAAAGGAATTGAGACAGGGGGAGAAGCCCCAAGGAGAGTTCAAGTAGGGGGACTAGCCCCAAGGGGAGAATGACCCTTTTCCATTGATGTCAAAGGGGGAGAGATAGTCACATTTATGTGATTGAGATGCCTATTGATGTATAAAAATGCCTTTCCTACATATTTCCATCAATGATTGGTGTTGACATCAATGTTGGTATTGCCATCAATGCTAAAGTGGGAGATTGTTGGATCATGTTGTCATTGATTCCAAAGGATTGATGTCAAAGGAAAAATGTCTTGTCATAGTATATTGATGTAGTGATTGATGGATCATGCATTGACTTTGATGTCAATGGATTGATGTCAAAAGGAGTCATAGTTGTATGCATATATGAATATGGATCAATGAGTTGTCGTTGATATATGATGCATAGTTGGATTGATGAAAATATGACTCATTATTGTCTTGTCATGGTTGTACAAATGGATGAACTCAAAAGTGGTCACCTTATAGTGAAAGACCTCAAGGAAAGAATCTTTTTGGTGAAATATAAAGTGGTTATTGTCTTGTAATGGTTTTACAAATGTATGAACTCTAAAGTGGTTCCCTTATGGTGAAGGCCCTCATGGGAAGACACTTTGCGGTGAACTCCAAAGTGGTCCTCTTATGGTGAAAGACCTCACGGGAAGACACTTTGTGGTTCAGTTATCCTAGAAGTATGGTTAGAGATCCCATGATTAATTATGGAATAATTATATGAAAATCATTGAATTTGTGAGTGAAACTATCCTAGATGGATAGTGCTTATCAAGCCATTTCTGGTGGTATGTGGAATGTCACATAACTCCTCACGGTTTGAGAGTTATGGGATTATGAATGTGAAGGACCCTCATATGTTGGCTTGAAACCCCAAAAGGTCAAAGAAGTCAAAGTGCTTGCAAAGAATAAATTATTTAAATAATAAAGTGAAGTGACAAATTCAAAGAGGATTATTTAAAGTGAAGTGACAAAGTCAAGGAGGATTATTTAAATAATAAAGTGATCTGAAAAAGTAAAAAAAGATTATTTAAATAATAAAGTGAAGTGACAAAATCAAAGAGGATTATTTAAATAATAAAGTGAAGTGACTATTGGAACACATAAAATTATGAACTTTTGAGCCTTATACTTTTCACCTCATGAAAATGTAGTTCTACCCAAAAAAAGTGGAAAATTGGTAAATGACATTTTAATTTTAAATCAAATTCATTCGTTGTTTGGTTAATAATAAGGCACACACGATATCCACCATTGATGATTTTTTCCTTTTCGATCGAAAAATCCTAATACCTCCGGAGTTTTGGAGTCACCTTAATTTTAAAGAGGTAAATATCTAATGGTCACTTCAGAGCTTTCTGCTTCAAATGTTTTGATAATTCTTAACAAAAAAAACTTTGAAACCTGAAGGTGTCTAATCACCACTTTTCCTAAACCTTTTTAAAGGAACAAGATGTAGGACACATGTACCTTTTGAGTCTTTCCTGAGTTGACACGTGGCACCCATTTTTTATTTTTTCATGTTGGCATGTTTTGCAGGCAGTGTATGCTTGTCATTGATGGAAATTATAGAAGCAATGATGGCTTGAGTACAGGCATAATGTGTCAGGTGGGCACCAGAAGTATTTTGGGAATACACAATAGAGAAATCTCATGAAGACCAAAAGAGATAACACAGAGGTGCACGCAGAGTGTAGTGTATGTGTGTTTGTCATTGATGGAAAATATCACGACTAATAGCACAACGATGATCACATGGCAAGATCAGAAGATAAATTCCATTTCAAGTATCAGAAAAAAAGACTCCATTTTGGAGTTCTGAATATCGAGAGTTGGAGGAGTCAAGAGTCGAGACTCTTCATCACAAGAGTCTCGAAGTGCCGAAATGTGAAACGCCGAAAATCCTGAAATAGGCACATCAATTGGAGTTTCAGATACCGAGAGTTGGAGCAGTCAAGAGTCAAGACTCTTCATCACATGAGTCCCAAAGTGATAAAATGCGAAACGACAAAAATCCTGAAACAGGCACACCAACCGGAGTTTCAGATACCAGAAGTCGAAGGAGTCAAGAGTCGAGACTCTTCAACATAGGAGTCCCAAAGTGCTGAAATGAGAAACATCGAAAATCTCAAAATAGGCACATCAACCGGAGTTTTGGATACTGGGAGTTGGAGGAGTCAAGAGTCAAGACTCTTCATCACAGGAGTCTTGAAGTGCTAAAATGCGAAACGCCGAAAATCTCGAAACAGGCACATCGACCGGAGTTTTAGATACTGGGAGTTGGAGGATTCAAGAGTCGAGACTCTTCATCATAGGAGTCCCGAAGTGCCAAAATGCGAAATTGTGAAAGTGTTGTATGGATAAGCACTTGGTCACTACTGGTGGTCACATCATCAATGAGCTGTAGAGAAGATATCGAAGAGACAAGCTCCATTTTGGAGGTTGGGACATGGAGAGTCGAGACGACTCATCACAGAATCCCCGAAATGTGAAATGCAAAATGCATGTTCATAATTGGCCCCTAGTCATAACCTTTGGTCACATCGACAAAGGCTCAAGGGAGGAGGTAGCATGAATCTAATATCCATTTCGGAGATTGTGACTTGGAGATATGAGATGCCTCACCATAGGAATTCTGAAATGCCGAAATGTCGAATTGTGAAATGGCGAAATAAGCGTGAGACCCATCATTTATGATCCAATGGTGTAGGTTATTTGGGAATATGAGTGAAGGTATATTGTTTCTCTTCACAGTTAATCGATCAGTGGCGATTCAGTTGCTGATGCAATTTTTGGAGGTTCACAATGTAACTGCTAGAAACGATTGATTGTTTCTACCAGAAAAGTCAAAGAGACTTCAGGGTGATCGCCAGAGAAGATGAAGAGTCTCAAGGAATCTTCCAGTGGAATGAAGACTATTAATAGAGGTGATTAATAGATGGAAGAGCGTTGAAGCCTATAACTACGATAGAGAAGATGAGCTCGACTGTGACAGAGAAGACAAAGAGTCTCAACTGCTAGAGAGGCTAAGGGATCTCAATATAACACCCAGTGATGATGAATGCATGGGAATAATTGCCAGAAAAGATGAGGAATTGCGATGATGATGAGGTAGAGGACTCAAAATGAGTAGAACATGTAGAAAAGAGAGAGTGTGTTGATGCTTGAGTAAGCGAAGCAGAGAAAAAATTGAAGTGGCAGTGAACAACTTGATGAACAGAACTGTGGCACGTTGAAGAGCATGCAGAGGCATTGTGCATGGAGGATGAAGAAGGTGAAAAGATAGTATAAATATGCATAATAGAGAAGCGATGGGGGTTGTTGTTGAGAGGGACTTATGTACATAGAAGGAGGCTGAGTGTAGCAGCCAAAATGCATAGAAGAGGAATGTTGCATTGAAGGGACATGGCGCATAGATCATAAAAGGAAGAAGAACATAAAGCATAAGGGGAGTGTGCAGGAAGACACTGATGCAGGTAGAGCAGAGAAATGTATTAGAATAGTGATAAGACTGGTAAGCCATTGATAAATATTGTATCACTGTGATAAAATTATATATAGAAAACTGTATATTTAAGGGTGGTTGGGAGGTGCTAGGGAGGACTGTTGTCCTCAGAGGTTCAAGTGGGTGCTTGAACACAGGGATTTATAGCTTCCATTTGGTTATAGCTAGAAAAACCAAGGTCGCAGGGTGGTGCATGGGAGAACATTGGTTCTCTGATATACAGGTCGATGCCTGTGTAACTGGAAGTTGGTGCTTCCATCCAATTGGTGTTGGAACTCTTAGGGAGTTGGTGCTTCCATCCAATTGGTGTTGGAACTGTTAGGGAGTTGGTGATTCCTTCTAATGGGTGCTAGAGAAACTAGGGAGTCGGTGCTTCCTTCTAGTGGGTGCTAGAGAATCCAGAGAGTTGGTGCTCTCAGCAAGTAGCAACTTGCAAAACAGAGGTTGTGGCCTCATTGTGAGTTGGTGCTCATAAGTATGATAATGTACATAATGTAAAGATTACTTATCATATAAATAAGAAGAGGTTTTTACCCTTTATGGGTTTCCTCAGGAAATATCTGTCTCTGTATATTTCATATGTGTGAATGATGTTGAATGTTCTATTGCTTACTTCCCTGCATTATTGTGATTGACATTAAGTGTTCTGCAAAGAATTTAAAATAAGAATAATTGTTTAAGCACGGTAACAACTTATTCACCCCCCCTCCTCTCAGTTGTCCAACATTTCATTGGAGGATTCACACGATGCCAAGTAACACGTGGCACCTCCCTTCTCTTGGCACATCAACATGACCTAGTCTATGACACGTCACTACAGGAGATGATTCTTTAGGATTTTAACAAAGAATGAATTCATGAATCACCAAAATATCAAAATTCTCAAGTATTAAACGTTAAATAATTAAGTTGATCATGATCAAAAGATAATTAATGAATTTGTAGTTCGGATTTCGAGCATTTCCCCTTAATGGTATTCTAAAATTTTTGAAGTCTGAACTTCTGAAACACTCCAAGTAAAATGTAGTTAATTAGGACTTAAAATCAATTACTAGATAATTAATTTCTTCATGTTTCGGGTTTCGGGAAGTCCCTCTTGAGATACATTAAAAATCCTTGAAGTTTGAACCCCCAAAAAAACTTGAAGTTAATGCAACACCTTAAACATGATTAATTAAAGTTTTAGAAGTGATTTTTTTTTTGAGATTAACCTTTTCATGGATTCGAGATTCGGGAGGTTCCTACTCTGTCACATCGAAGACTCCCAAACTCGAACCATCAAATTATTAATGGCATTTATAACTAGTTAAGGATAATGATTAAAATTCTAATCACAGATCTCCAGGTATACCTTACCATCAACATTAATAAATTTTCCATCAACAAAGATATATGAAAATTGATGAATCTATTTTGAATAAAAGCACATCGATTTCAAATTCATTTTCACATTATGCAATTAGCAAGTTTTATGTGTTTGAAAGACTCATGAATTGATGTAGACCCCTATCTCAGCAAGGTCCAAGACCTCCCGGTCACTGGATCGGTCTACTTCCATGAGATGAAATGGCTCTTTGGTTCTCTGTTGGAACCTCTTGAACAAATCCACAGGTCCCTTTTTGTCCCTGCATAGGCCTTGGCTAAACCTGGGCACATGCCCCACCTTTTGGCACCCTTCTCTGTTATGAACCAACACCCAGTTTGGCATTGGAACCTTTCTCTATTATCCCCTTCCTCTCTTGTGACCCTGGGCTATGACCCAAGGTTCTAGGATACATGCCTTTCATGTTTCGGGAATTCTGTATATGAGCTTTCCCCGACTCCTTGTCCTTCGAAATGCTGAAACCCAAAAATAGGGCCTAGCTCTCGCTAGCTCCTCCCTTAGCTTGCATCCATGTGACCCCTCTCCCATGACCTGTGGCCAATCCCTTTGGCACTTCAGGTTTCACGATATTGGAACACATCCAACCCTTCCTCCTTGAAACCCCAATACCCGAATTCCCAAAACCCCTAAAAGAGCTTAGTGAGCACTAGCTCTTTTCATAGCCTCTGCCCGTATGACCACTCTCCATAACCCTGGGCTCAACTCCTTTGAGTGCCTCGGGTTTCATGATTCGGGGAATCACGATGCAGTGCCTCTCCTCCTTGCCTTATCAAATCCCCGAAACTCGAATCCCAATCCTTATATAGGCCAGATCCAACGACCCTGCTTCCTCCTCACTTCAATGGTCATGATTGTTTCATGGTTTCACGAGTTAGGACTCCACATTTCATGACTCCTTCTCCATTGAACCCCTGGATCCTGAAATGATAATCCATGGGCGATCACATCCCTTCGCTTCTCACCATGCAACCTTTCTCTCGTGACCTAGGGCTAAGTCCCAAGGTGTTTCAGGACTTTGTGACATGCAAAGTCAAAGGCCTCTGTTCCTTGATCTTCCAGTTGCTGAAACCCAGAAGTTCCTCCTTGGATGCTCAATGGTCTATATATTCCCCTGGATCAATGGTGCAGACCCTTTCACAATTTCTCGTATGAGAGTCGAAAGATTCTCCCTCTCATTTTCTCGGTCCACAAAACACCAAAATCCCTCCTTGAGAGATCAATGGTCCATATTCCTATTGAACCAATGGCCACGATCCAACTGGATTAAAGACCCCCAACCTTTCTAGGGTTTCCCCAAAACCTTGACTGCTCGCCAAGTGTCCTCCTTGATGAATGACCCTAACGTTTTCGTGAACTCTCCTTTCGTGAGATTTCACCAGTCTTCACCCTTGTTCTCCTAGTGATGAAAATTTCGATGGCCTTTGGATCTTTTCCATGTATCCTCCAGATCCAATGGCTCATAAACCTCTGTGACTAACGGTCTATATCCCTTCATGGAATATCCTTTCATGACTTTGGGAAATGAGTGTCGAAACTCTTCTCTCAAATCTCTTAGTAACAAAATGTCGAAACAACTCCTTGGAATGAGCACTAAGTCTCATGCTAATCTCGCAGATCGTGCGGTTGTCAGCCCTTTTTATGAGATCTGATGGTACCGAATCTGAACGATCAATGGTCCAGATCTTGTCTTGATTGATGGTCATGATATAATCACAAACCTCCCTTTCGTGATTCTTTGCATGAGAGCCGAAACACTCTCCTCTTTCATCTCCTGGTACATGAAATACCCAAAACTTAAACCATGCGCAACTTACCTCGAGATCAATGGATGTTGATCCATGACTCCAGATCTAATGAATAAGATTTGAACATCTCCTATGTGCACTTATCCTATCTGAAAACTGATCTAATGGTACAGATCTCGTCTTCCCATCTGATCTAATGGTAGTTGTTGCTCCTCCTTCCTGAGCTTCTCTTTCTCTCTAACTTAGGATATTTTCTAAGTGTCGAAGGTTTCAACCTTCAACTCTTCCTCTTGGGAACCTGGTTCCTTTGGGTCTCATCTGCGTTATATAAATGCTTCCCCTCCTGAGCTTTGTCAACTCAGAAACCTCGAAAGGTTTTCTCTACCTTCTTCTCCTTTCTGATATTTCTTTGTGCGCAAAGGCACTATTCCTCCTGAACTTAAAAACTTGAGACAAGTTCACACTCGCACACTTTTGGTGTTGTTGAATTTTTGAATAAATCAATTCAAAGTATTCCTTGCAGAGAAATGCTTCACGCCCTCCTGGCATTCTTCTGCTCGATGCATGCCTTGCAGAGCCTACAAAATGTTCAACAACTCTGTAAGTGTCTCTCCTTGACACTTCTCCTCCCTGAAATTGAAATAGAGTCCCTCCTGTGCACTCTATGAACATGCTCGATGCCCTCCTGGTAGAGCTTTACAAAACCTTCAGTAGTTCTGTTTTCCCTGAACTCATGACAGAGTTCTTCCTATGCAATCCTTGCACTTCTGCTGATGAAGGTTCAACACTATCCCTCTTGATATTTCCTGAGGTTACCTCACCCCTATCAATGCACACCTTGCAGACTATGTATACTCCTTGCACTCAGAAATTCAAAGATGAGAAGAAATTGAAATCTCTGAAATGCTTCACCAGTTATGCATTTAAAAAAATAAATGCATAAAAACATATAACCTCATAAACACATAGTATGCAGAAAAAAACTGCTTTTCTATTAATCTCTGTTTATCTATACAAATGTTTGACAAGGTTGGATTGTAACCAGTCTCATATCTCTCTCTCGAGATCTCTCTAACCAATATCTCCTCCTCCTCTAACTCTCTACTCTGAGTCCTAACATTCCTCTCACAAAACAAGGGATCCCATGAGCTTATCCTCATCATCGTCTTTGAGCTATTTCTATCACAGAGCGGCTCCATACATCTACAACTTCATTCCATAATTGAATGTCCAGGCCTGACTATGACCTAGAACTGCTACAAGTAACCATTTAAGACAAAACTAACCACTACCTGTACAAAGGCGTGGTCTAGTATTTATCAGCCTTACAACCATTTATTACATTTCAAATTTTAAAATTGAGAGGGTTGCACCTCTCCCTTTCTCCATTAATGCACATTGAATGTGTTGGCTAGCTAGTGCATTGTTTACGTGGAGGGATGATCCTGCATCATACTCCTCTACTGGAAAAATCATGAGATCATGCTCATGAGCTCCCCTTCTCCAGTAATGAAATCCACCTGGATCCCAAATTTTGCCTTGGAGCTGTCTTCTTACTCCTCTCCAACTATGTTGTTGTTGTTGTTGCTTCTTTTTCTTCTTCCCTGCTGCTAGGGCAGGCTCTCCTCTACTCAAATTCTACTCATCTTCTCCTCACTAACTACTTCTTGAGCTGACCTCAACATCAAACTTCTTATCTTCTCAAGTACCTCATCAAGTTGCTCGAGTGGCTAGCTCTCCTCATGCAGTCTTCTCGGCTACATTTCCTCCTCCTTATGAGTGGGAAGATCTGTCCGATCTCCCTTGTTGTTTTTATATCCCTTTCTGGCACTAAGTAGCCACTCTACTGCAGATTCCAGTTTTGTAGTCTTACCATTGATTTGCTCCTCATCTCCTTCCCCTGACAGTTTTGCTACTGCCATTTCTCTTGCTGGCATACTTACATCTTCTTCCAACTTCTCCCCAGGTTGGTATGCTCCTCTACCTTTTTCCAACTTGGCATGTTGGATGTGCAATATTTGCACCATTACCCTTCTCTCTGGGGGTTCTAATTCTTGACAAAAATAAAAAAAATCTATGTTGTTTGCTCCCTCCTTTTCTTCTTCTACTTCTACAACTTCTAGTATTGTAGTTGTCTCTTGTACAACTTCCTGGCTAAAAATTTTGAGCCATTCTTCTGAATTCTCATCTCCTTCTCCTTGGGAAAACATCAGTGTATTCTCCATGTTATCCTCTTTGACAGTGTCTTATGGTTGTCCTTCATCTGCTACTTCATATACAACACATTCTCTGGCCCCAACTGGGCTTCTTGGTAGGAACACTTCAATTCCCCCAATGATCAGAATGTATTTCTAGCCCTCTCCTATCAACAATCCTTGCTGATCCGAACTCTCCTCTGAGTTCATGAGACTTTCACATAGCCTCATCTCTTCCCCCTTGCCCACTTTGCATCCTAGGAATTTTTTTCTTCTCACCTGGCAGTCTATGAGACTGACTGGTCCCATCTCATTGCCCACCTAGAAATTTGAACTTTCCTCACTACCCCCCTGGCAGTATGAGAGACCTTCTACTAATCCCTTTCCATTGCCCTCTTGGCAACTCAAAATTCCATTTATGCCCACCTGGTAGTATATGAGATCAAATGACCTCATCTCATTTCCCACCTTGCAATATGAACTTCCATCACTGCCCTCCTTGCATCCACCGATCTCCTTCTATTGGCCACCTGGAAATTTTAAAGTTCACTTCTGCCCTCCTGGTAGTTTATGAGATCTGAAACTGATCTCCCTTCCTCATCATCAAGGGTTTCTCCAATTTTCTAGATTATATATGCAAACTAGTTCTTCTTCTGTGTCACTGAGGTTTTCATCATACCTCAACCACTTCTTCAACTCTTGTTGTTGTTTTCTGGATAGAAACTTTTGAACAGGCCATTTGGCTTTCCTGTTCAAAGTCCATTCGTACCTCCAATCCACCTTTGTCTCCTGCTGCATCCTCAATGTCAGTTGTTCCATTCCCACTCTTATCTCAGCGAGTTCCTCATCAATTTCTTCTTTTCTTTTATGTTGGTGGTCTCCCCTTCCACCACGCTCATGGCCTTCAATAGCCATCTCCATCTTCCACCTTCCCTCCTGGAAAGCATATGGATCACTCTATGTCTGAGATCATCTCCATATCCTTTTACAACTCACCATGTTGTCTATTGATTGTTGCACACATGAAAACAATCACCACAAAGCATCAACACTCTATCTTCCTCTTCTCTTTCGTCTAAAATATATAAACAAAATTTCTCTCTCTGATACCACCTGATGGTGTGTATCATAGTATATTATTTATGACTTCACCTCACTCTGCCTATAGCCTACAGAAAGAAAGTGGCTTTGACACCACCTGATGTGGACCCCCTACCTCAGTAGGGTCCACGACCTCCTAGTCACTGGATCATTCTACCTCCATGAGACGAAATGGCTCTTTGGTTCCCTATTGGAACCTCTTGAACAAATCCACAGGTCCCTTTTTGTCCCTGTGTAGGCCTTGGCTAAACCTGCGTGCACGCCCCACCTTTTGGCGCCCTTCTCTGTTATGAACCAAAACTCAGTTTGGCATTGACATCTTTCTCTATTATCCCCTTTCTCTCTTGTGACCCTGGGCTATGACCTAAGGTTCTAGGCTACATTCCTTTCGCATTTTGGGAATTATGTATATGAGCTCTCCGTGGCTCCTTGTCCTTCGAAATGTCGAAACCTGAAAATAGGGCCTAGCTCTCACTAGCTCCTCCCTTAGCTCGCATCCATGTGACCCCTCTCCCATGACCTGGGGCCAATGCCTTTGTCTCTTTGAGTTTTGCAAGATTGGAATGCATCCAATCCTTCCTCCTCGAAACCCCAGTACCTGAATTCCCAAAACCCTGAAAAGACCTTAGTGAACACTATCTCTTTTCATAGCCTCTGCCCATATGACCACTCTCCATAACCCTGGGATCAAATCATTTGAGCACTTCAGGTTTCAAAATTCGGGGAATCGTGATGCAATGCCTCTCCTCCCTACCTTATTGAATCCCTGAAACCTGAATCCCGGTCCTTATATAGGCCAGATCCAATGACCCTTCTTCCTCCTCACTTCAACGGTCATGATTGTTTCGCAGTTTTGTGAGTCGAGACTCCACGTCTCATGAATCCTTCTCCATTTAACCCTTGTATCCTGAAATGTCGATCCACAGGATAGCACCTCCCTTCACTTCTCACCATGTGACCTTTCTCATGTGACCTAGGGCTAATTCCCAAGGTGTTTTGGGACTTCACGACTTACAAAGTCGAAGGCCTCTATTCCATGATCTTCTGATTGTTGAAACCCCGAAGTTCCTCCTTGGATGCTCAATGGTCTAGATCTTCCCCTGGATCAACGGTGCTGACCCTTTCATGATTTATCATATGAGAGTTGAAAGATTCTCCCTCTCATTTTCCCGGTCCACGAAACACTGAAATCCCTCCTTGAGAGATCAACGATCCAGATTCCTCTTGAACCAATGACCATGATCCAACTAGATCGACAACCCACAACCTTTTGAGGGTTTCCCTGAAACCTTGATTTCTCACCAAGTGTCCTCCTTGATGAACGACCCTGATGTTTTCGTGAACTCTCCTTTCGTGAGATTTCACCGGTCTTCACCCTTGTTCTCCTAGTGATGAAAATTCTAATGGCCTCCAGATATCTACCACGCATCATCCAGATCCGACGGTTCATAAACCTCCATGACCAACAATCTAGATCCCTTCGCGGAATCTCCTTTCGTGACTTTGGGGAATGAGTGTCGAGACTCTTCCCTCAGATATCCTGGTAACAAAATGTTGAAACATCTCTTTGGCACGAGCACTAAGACTCATGTTGATCTCACAGATCGTGCGGTTGTCGACCCTTTGCATGAGATCTGATGGTCTAGACTCTGGATGATCAACGGTCCAAATCTCATTGTGATTGACAGTCAGGATCTAATCGCAAACCTCCCTTTCACGATTCTTGGCATGAGAGCCAAAAGACTCTCCTCTTTCATCTCTCGGTACGCGAAATTCCCAAAACTTAAACCATGTGCGCCTTACCTCGAGATCAATGGATGTCAATCCATGCCTCAAGATCTGAAAACTTAGATTTGAACATCTCCTATGTGCACTCCTCCTATCTGAACATTGATCTAATGGTCCAGATCTCATCTTCCCAGCTAATCTAACGTCAGTTATTTCTCCTCCTTCCTGAGATTCCCTTGTTCTCTAACTTAGGATATTTTCTAAGTGTCAAAGGTTTCGACCTTTGACTCTTCCTCTTGCAAACCCAGTTCCTTTGGGTCTCGTCTGCGTTATAGAAACGCTTCCCCTCCTGAGCTTTGTCAACTCAGAAACCTAGAAAGGTTTTCTCTGCCTTTTGCTCCTTTCTGATATTGCTCTGTGCACAAAGGAATTGTTCCTCTGGAACTTAATAACTTGAGGCAAGTTCACACTCGCACACTCCATGTGTTGTTGATGTTTTGAATAACTCAATTCGAAGTATTTCTTGTAGAGAAATGCTTCATTCCCTCCTGGTGTTATTCTTCTTGATTCATGCCTTGCAAATCCTATAGAATGTTCAACAACTTTGTAAGTGTCTCTCCTCGACACTTCTCCTCCCTGAAATTGAAATAAAGTCCCTCTTGTGCACTCTATGCACATGCTCGATGTCCACCTGGCAGAGATTTACAAAACTTTCATTAGTTCTATTTTCATTGAACTCATGACATAGTTCTTCATGTACACTCCTTGCATTTCTTCTTATGAAGGTTCAATGCTATCCCTCTTGAGCTTTCTTGAGGTTACCTCACCATTGTCAACACACACCTTGCAGACTATGTGCACTCCTTACACTCAGAAACTCAAAGATGAGAAGAAATTGAAACCTCCAAAATTCTTCACCAGTTACACATTTAAAAAAATAGATGCATAAAAACATATAACCTCATAAACACACAATATGTAGAAAAAAAATTGCTTTTCTATTAATCTATGTGTATCTATATAGATGTTTTACAAGGTTGGACTGTAACCAGTCTCAACTCTCTCTCTCAATATTTCTCTAACCAAGATCTCCTCCTCCTCTAACTCTCTACACTGAGTCCTAACATTCCTCTCACAAAATTAGGGCTCCCATGAGCTTATCCTCATCACCATCTCTAAGCTATCACTATCACAGAGTGGCTCCATACCTCTATGACTTCATTCCATAAATGAATGTCTAGGACTGACTACGACCTGGAATTTCTACAGGTAACCATTTAAGGAAACCCTGACCACTACCTATACAAAGGCGTGGTCTGGCATTTATCAGTCTTACAACCATTTATTACATTTTAAATTTTAAAATCGAGAGGGTTGCGCCTCTCCCTTTCTCCATTAATGTGCACTGAATGTGTTGGCTGGCTAGTGCATTGTTGATGTGGAGAGATGATCCTACATCATGAATTTTATCTACAATAGGTAACTTCACTCTGTCTCCTTAGAATTTATGGTGCCAAGAAAAATGTCGAAAAAGGTTGATGCAGCAGGAGAGGATTCAAACCCAAATGTGGATGTTCTGTTGGACACCATGTCGCGAGAAAAAGACACTGTTAAAACTTCGATGCAGGTGTTCGATATTCTAGAGTGTAAAATCATCATCTGTCCAAAGGATGAAGGAGAAGAAGAATTTTTTCCAGCAGATGAAGAGACAAAGGTTAACGCCACCTAATTTCATCATATTTTACACACTATTGTCTTATTCATATGTATGTTATTTTAATCAAATATTGTTATAAGTCCAACAGTTTTAGGTTGTGATATTTTTTGTATAACTAAATAGATTCAAGATCTATTGAGGGCTGCTTCTTGTCAGATGTAATAGATAAACTCTCTCTTTTGAGTATTAATACAAGTGCAGACAAATATTCTAATTTTCGTTATGTTTGAGTTATGCGTTTCCTCTGTATTTTCACGTCTCTAAATTTATTTATGTAATTCCTTGGAAAGAAATTGATTACAATTTGGTATTACAACCACTGTGATCATATTAAATCAATAATTCATTAAGTAAGAAGTTTTTCATCTATATTTACTGTGAGTAAAACAAGACCTTCAAGATGTGTGAATTATTGCATTTCATATCTTCTTCAAGGGTTCACTATCTACTTTTCTTCCTCTGCAAACAAGGTGAGACTCATCTGCAATTTATGCCTATATTTGTTTAACAATTTAATAATTTTCCTTTACACCATTCTCTATCAAAATTGTGACTCAGACAATGAAATACAACCTCTGTCCTGTCCTGTTATTAATTTCATTGAAATATCATTTCTTATAAAACTAAAGGTAGGAAAAGCACTCTTTTAAAACACTTCCTTTAAAAAAATATTGATGCCTGACATTACTCTTTGAGCCTTAAGTTTAATCTTAGGAACAACATATTTTTTGCATCATTGTCGGGGATGAAGAAACGAAAGCATTTTCCCTGGGAAAAAAAAAAGCAAATTTTGATCTTTGCTAGTGAATAAAGATTGAATACTTAAGGATTATTTTATTTTTCACTTGGCGACTCCACCGTAGATAATGTTGATTAAAGTTGGTTTTGATTGATGGAAACCCTTGAAGAAATCCCCCTAACACAACGGTTTGGGTAATGGACCCAATATTTTTTGATGTAAATGTGAATCATTATTTTTTTGTCATGGTTGATAGGAAGTAAATATGGATGAACTCCAAAGTGGTCCCCTTATGGTGAAATCCCTCACGGGAAGACGCTTTGCAGAGTAAGAGAACCCATTCTTAATTTTGGAATAATGAGATGAATGACAATGAATTTTTCAGGGAAACTATCCTAGATGGATAGTGTTTGTCATGCCATTTCCGGTGGTATGTATAATGTCACATAACTCCTCACGGTTAGAGAGTTATGACCATGTGAAGTTGGAGAACTCAGGTTTGGGTAATGGACCCAAGTTTGTTTGATGGATAATGGTATCATTTTTTCTATATTTGAAGGTAATACTATTCTATATGGATATTAAATTTCATTCCATTTCTGGTGGTATGTGGAATGTCACATAACTCCTCATGGTTTGAGAGTTACAGCCTTATGAAGTTGGAGGACACTCATATGTCATTTAGAAGCCCCAAAAGGTCAAAGTAGTCAAAGTGGTTTAAGAGATTTTAAAAGGTAAATAATAAAGTGAAGTGATGAGTGTAT
>JZKD02S0467801.1:96929-109229 GCA_000966675.3 Picea glauca
AATCCTCCCCAAAAAGAGGTTATAGAAAGAATGGTAGACTTTATTCAATTCTGGTCTATTCAGGAGAGTGAACTTGCACAGAATGCCCCACACTCAATAATTAACATCGGATTCTGAAACTCAAACACATGAAACTAAAATCCATACTATTTCCAATGAAATCCATCCCACTTCATTTGGATTATCTATGAATAATTTATGACTATTGTATATGGAGCACCTATTTATTGACTAGCTTCAGGACTAGTCACAAACCCTATCTTCCACAGAGTGTATCTCCATAATTATAGAGAATCAAGAGCTGGAATTTTTACCAAAGGTGCCTTGATATGTCTTCTCAATACCATAGAGATTTCACCATCTGAATCATTCTATAAAAAAATTTATAACAAAAATGGTAAGATGACCTGAAAATAACATACCTTAGAACACATCACCAAAAGACTTCATCCTCCCTTGAAATCCGTCCTTCTTTACTTCTTATTCCTCTAAAATTAGACTTGTATCAAAATGAATGTCTAATGATATTTATTTATACCATTTATGTCACTTGATTGTAACATTAGGGCCGACCTAACAATTTCTTATTTTGTAATTCTTTTCTTTAATTATCTTCAGGGCCTACATGTACTTCATTCTTCAATTCACTTTGTCATCATCAAAAATTCATTTCTCCTCCACCATGAGAATCCATGTGATGTGCCACATACCACTAGAAACAACATGATTTATGCTATCCATTCATGGGTGTTTTATATGTATGTGCATTGTCCTTCATGTCCAAATACCTTTATCAATCTTGCGGTCCAAAACCCATGACTAGGGTTGACATCAATGGCAACAACCAATATTCCAACATTAGGCAGTGTTACTTCACCCTATTCCTGTATGTATTCGTCCTCATTGTCTTTGTCAAGTACTTATGTGGTGCTAGCATTCCATAATTCTTGCAGTCTCCCAAGTTGAAATCACTGATATTTAGCATCATAATCTGTCCTAATTGCGCTCCAACTGTGCATATCCCCTTCGGGAGGTACGCAGTGAGAAATTTATAGTAGAAGTCCCTTGGGATGTTGTCATAACTAACCACGCTAGCTAGAGGTGAGATATAGTCGAGCAGGATAGATGGGATGAGCTTCATGTTCGCCAAGTCATCGCAATGCATTCTCTGTTTCTCTATCGCAGTTTGGGATGGCCCAGATCGATGTGCAGTCAATGGGGATGATTTCTATCCTCTCTTTGATGAGGTATATTCTCCTATGGACATGACCTTCTCTGCCATGAGTTCAATCAAAATATATTCGATGGATTTCTCTACTGCACTAATTTCTCTTGACATACACACTCATGATCAAATGTCTCGGATAGGTGGAAAAACGTTCAAGGTAAGAAGAACAGGTGGTGAGGTCTGAATAAGAACTACACCAAAGAAATTAGTTCTCTACAAGCTCAGATAATCACAATTCTCAAAAGTGTCCTCGGTGCGGTGAAACATTTGACGGGTTAAATAGATAAAGTCATAAAAAAATCCTCCAATGGGCAAGAATGCCTCAATCAATACAATTCCATCTATTATGGTGCGGTCCCAATGGTCCAATGGTGATATTTCTGGTTATAATTGTGTTTCTATCTGTTCTGGAGCATCATTATATTGGTCAATATTCCTTCAACGGTCAAGCATGGCCCAATGTCTAGCCTAGGTACCATGGTATACCCCTGCAGTCACTTGTGTATGTCCCTAAAAAAATTGGCAACTAGGTTGCCAGCACGTGAACAGTCACTAGGCAGGTACAGTCGAAAGTCGGGTAGACCACAATGAGAAGGGTATCAAGCCCGAAACCTATCAAGGGTATCGAGAGAAAATGGTCCAGAAGACAGCTGAGGACCTCGAATGGATTTGATACCCATGAAGCCCCGTGGCAAATGAAAACGACGGAATCCCAAAACAAGCCCTCAATATGTGTTCTCCACTACGATTGGTCCGGCTTTGGAGGGGTTATCTCCACTACCTTTCTGCACGCGACCTCATGTTTAGCCCCTGTGTTAGAGGGGTGTCCCATATAAATTCCACAAAAATATACATAGACACTCCCTATCGTAGACTCCAATGTTTGGTTTTGAATGGCCTTGGAGAGTTTCCTCTCCAACCTAATCCAAGGCCCTAGTCCTGAACTAGTTTGTGCACCCTACAAACAAAAAGCCTAATAGATTTTAAATTAGTGTTGATTTTATGGTTTTTTATTACGTCAAGGAGTATGAGGGTGAAACTGATGATGTGTAAAGACGAAAGAAAAAATGAATGAAAAAGATGGAAACAAAAGACTTTTACTAAATGCAAAATTTCAGCAACTTTTCACAAAGAAAGATTTCTTTTTCTTTTCAATTTTTCTAAGATTTTATGTAGAAAACATAAAGGAATTTCGCTTGAATACTAGCTACTTATTCTCTAAATGCACTGCAAAAACTTACGAAATGAAAGACTTCTCCCTAGCTAATGATGCATAAACACACTCATCAAACAAAGAAGAAAATGAAAAGAGATTTTTATTTTTATTTTTTTATTTAAGTGCTAGTAAAGAAACAAAGGGAAAATACCAACAAGCACAAAACCAATAAAAACAAATTTTGGCTTAAAGCGCAGATCACAAAGAATCAGAGTAAAGACACACAATGGTAATCAAGAAAAAAAAGACTCTTACGCTTGTCTAAAAACCATAAAAAAAAAAATTATTTTTATTTTCTGTCAACTATCAACTGAGAAAAAGTAGGCTAAGGGTAAGATGACCTAACCTACTGACTGTTCAACCCTAGAATCAAAAATATGAGAGGAATACTTCTCATCAAAGGAGGGGATGACTGCCCCACCCTGAACAAAAAGTAGCCTATCAAGCACGCTACTGTCACTAAAACAACACGCGTGCAAATGCGTGCTGAGCTGAAACAGGTAGCGTGTACACGCGGGCTGACCTTGTACAGGCCACGTGTATGTATAATTCTAAGACAAAAAATGAAAACAGGCATTCCAGACTAGGAAGAGGCCTCTGGTATTGATAACCAGGGTCCCTTGAAGGCTTGGATGCTCTTTCTAACATAAAAGAAAAATAATGCAAGGAATAACAAGGCGAAAAAAACAATCTGAGATAGGACTGTGAACCAGCAAGACTCAGATAGGATTCCAAAAAAAACCCTGATAATGTATAATTCTGAAAAGGAAGAGGTGGACTACCTCTAAATTTCTTTGAACTCCTACATGCTACTTTTATCCCTACATCTAGCGTTCACATGTGGGTTGTAAGAGGATAGGGCGTGGATACATGTGTCCAGGCCTTCTGCAGGCCACGTGTACCTCTGTGTGTCCCGACAACTACTATCAAGCAAATGTCAGGGGAAAATGGTATGAAGAACTAGGCTCCCTGCTAGCTCAGACCTAACAGAAAATGACAGGCAAATAAAAATAGAACACCTATTCTTTAAACTACCCAAAAAATTTAAAGAAATCCAAAAACCCTAAAGAGTATTATCCCCAGTATGGTCGCCAATTCTGTTGTTGAGAAAAATACCCTACGGACTAGCAAACTAGGGTCAGACTTGCATGAAGATTTTGACCGTGAAGAAATTACTTTTAAACCTACAACCCAAAACTTAAACCCCTCTTTTGCAGTACATGCATGGAAAAAAACTACTAACCTTGTCTCCGGCGTTCGATGTAGATCCTCCGTTTCACTTTGACCACTTGCTTGCACTGCTCCTTCCATAGATAACCTGTAATCAAGAAAAATAAAAACTATCCATGCATGCTACTTCTCTAATTAAGGGTTAGAAATTAAGCATAAATTAACCAAACCATAGATAAATCATGCATTGGGACGGGAAAAGTATTCTTTTATTACCTTAAAAATGAATCAACTTACAATCAAAGTCGAGACCATCCACCGCTCCTTGAACCTGATCCTGGGCTCCTCTTCTTCTGTTCTCCAACTGCTTTGCGTTAAATATCCTTTGGCATGAGGAAAGTCTGAAGGGTTGGGACAATGGATTACATAAATGGGAAAAGTTTCTTCGCTATATTTTTTCCTCTTCCAAATAGTACCCCTACCCCTTCTTTTATAGGCTAGAAGGAGCTAGGGTTTTGAACGAACCCTCGACCATGCATGGCCAGGAGTTTCAGTTAACTGACCCATAGCTTTTTGTTTCGTCGACAAATTTCCTTTTTTTGTGCTTTGTTAGGTACACGCGGGCTGTAGTGGGTCAGCCAGCGTGTACACGCATGCAGTAATGGGTTAGGGTGCATGGGCCTTGACACAAGAGGATTTTCAAAGAGTTGTTCAGCAGAGTTTTGGAAAAGAAGGGATATGAGTTGGCCTGATGCCAGGTAAGCATGTGTGGTGAAATTTAGGGTTATAACATATTCCAACTAGAAGGGCTACGGATTCAGTGGTAATAGATTTCTTAGAAGAGAACATTTTGTCTAGATTCAACTGCCCCCAAAAGATAGTCAAAGATAACGCCCAGGCCTTTAAATCTACAGCTATGGTCAATTTTTGCCAAAAGTACAATATCGTGCTTGGTCATTCCATGGCATATTACCCCTAGGGAAATGGGTTGGATGAGTCTTCAAACAAGAGCCTAATCAATATAATTAAGAAAGTGTTGAGCGAAAACAAAAAATCTTGGCATGTGCATTTGAAATATGCTTTGTGGGTAAATCGGATAGGCACAAAAATCTCTATCGGCACTTCTCCTTTCCAAATGGTGTACGGGACCGATGTAGTATTACCTATAAATATAGTGCTTTCCATAATGAAACTTTGGCAAGATGAGAAAGAAGAACCAAATCATGTCACAAGAAGAATAAACCAGCTGATTGAAGTCCAACAACACAAGGCCGAAGTGGACGAAAGGTTGCAGAAATACTAGGACAACATGAAAGTGTTATTCGATCATAAGGCCAAAGAGAGAGAATTTATCCCCAAATATTTGGTTTTAAAATAGGATGATAGGAAGGAAGACTCAACCAAACATGGTAAATTCGATCACATCTGGTACGGACCGTTCAAGGTTACATCTCCTGAAGGAAAAAATTGGCTTATGTTAGAGAATTTGGACGGTAAAATCCTCAATGCCCCTGTCAATGGGGGTTATTAAAAACACTATATGCAATAATTGGTTTCCAAAATTCCCACTATATAGACCAATTTGTGTTTTCTTTTTTATTTCACAATTTTCTTTGGTAAGTCTACTTTCATCAAAAAATAAAATAGGTTGATGTTTTTCTAGAAGTTGGGATACAAAATTTTCAATGCATTCAGTTCTTTTAAAGCCCTGATACTCTTTGTGTTGTTCCTTTACAGGATCGTGGATTGTATCCCAAACAAGCAAAAGGAGAAAACAGACGGTCATATATCAGAATATAAATTCACGGAAAACAAGTGATAGAAAATATTTTCTGTTATTTCAAAAGAGAACGAAAATGGTAAGGCAAAGTTGCGAATTCCAGAGAAGTCTATTTTTCAAAAAAAGGTGTCTAAAGTGTTGAGATGGTCTCGTAAGTGTGATATGTCATTAAAATAACGAGTTCTTACTCTGGGTGCTAAGAGTTTCACCTAGATAAATATAAGAGGTAATTAAAATAAGAAGAGAGAGTAAAGCGTCTCCGAGAAAGGGTTCCAAGAGTTGGGTTTAATCTATGACCCCTATTTTTGGATTCCTAGGTCTTTCTCCATTGCCCCTTTCTACCCTCGGTTTTGCCTTCTTAAAAAACCAAGAATCTTTCCAGGTTTCCCACATAGGGAGAAGAGATTATGTTTTAGCTTTGGAAGCTAGAAAACAGATCTTAAAAGGTAAGCCGGTCCTCATAACTCCTCACTCTTCAACTAAAAAAAGTTAAGTGTAGGATGATCCTAACTCTCCTAGGTTTCTTAACAATTTTCTAAGGATTGAGGCTTGCTCGAAGGAAGGCCCCTAGAAGTAATCTTTCCCATTTTCCCTGTAGGTTAAGGTTCTTTGAAATTTAAGAGAAGGTTGGTCCAGGGTAATCAAAGCAATTTGACAGGCCTCCACTGCAAATTTTACACAGGTATCATCCCTAGTATACTTGGTACAACTAATTTCCCCCACTTCACGTTCAAAAAGTAAAATATAAGACAGATGGTGAAAGAAAATTCATATTTGATTGCCCCCATCTAGTCCAAGAAGACGATAAAAGGAAATTCATAAATGATTTCCCTTGACTCAGCATTTAAATGCATAATTATGATTCGAAGTGGTGAAAGGAAATTCAGTAAAAAGGGATAGATAACTTCACCGGGGTACTGAACAGGCTCGTTTGTAGTGAAGCAGTATCTGAGGTATCTGTAAGGCTGTCATACTTAAATTTCACGCTACTCTGGTTACCAGCCTTTTCAAAACTGGATCTGTATCCCAAGTTCAGACAGGGATCCCCGATTAAAAGCATGAAATTTACTTCATTTGATGCAATCCAAAAGTTGCAAGATCCGTTGGATTTCCTAGGATTGTTTTGATCATCTTAAAGCAAACCTAAATTCATTAGCAAGAAGGAGAAGGTCATGAATGGGGATGCAACTGAGTTTACAATGCATGGGATGTTTGAAAATCTTTTCAAAAGTAAAGACAAAATCTCGTTTTCCCTCTGTATCCCCTTCCTAAGAAATTTACAAAAAAAGAAGCCTTTGACTCCATTTACCCAATTCAGGCACATGGTCTACTGTTCTTCCCTTTTTGCAGGAAGACATGATCCCTAGTTGGAGCCTATTTTGGAGCTGCCTTTTACAAATAGTTGAAATATAATTCTTGCAATAAAAAAAATTCCCCGACATGCGAAGTGGTGATAGTTGTTATAGTCCCAAATCATCATCACCTAACCATTAAGCAAGTCTATCACTTTTCTTTACTTCGCACTTTCGCACTTTGGGAGTTACAAGTTGCAAGGTTTCCAAACTCTGATATGTGAAGTCACGAGACGGCCTCAAAAGTCACTCGGGTTAGTGTCGGGGGTAAGTCACTTTAAACCATAGTAAAAAATTGTCGGGGTTTCACAACTCGACAATCACTCTTCCAAAGAAATATACCTTTGTAGCCCTGAGTTACAAAGTCATGATATTCTTTAAGCACTTAATGTAGATTACGTTTTTTAAACTAAATCACATCATCGTGATTTTGGGTTTTGGGGGCTCAAAGGGAAGGGGTGATTTCTCCCGATACGGTGAACTCCGAAAAAGGATATTAAAGACTAAAATAAAACCTAATTAAAGGAGCTAAGCTGGATCAATAAATGCATTAATGCAAATTTAATACGCACCGTCTATGGAGTAATTTTAAATGTCTTTGTGCTAATTTATGTTGCGACTCGTAAAAAAATTATGGCATTTATTTGAGATACGACGAAGTGACAGATGGGGATATTTCTTTTACTGCTAAATCTTTCATTAAAATGATTTGACCATTCTGTTCACAAGGACAGTGGGGTTTTAAATGGCTAAGATAAAGGATTTCTTTCTTTCGTTATTTCAAATTTCATTTCTATTTTGCGCAAAGAAGATTTTTCATCAGGCTAACTTTTGTCTGTATCTACATATTTACTACAGGAGAGATGAGTATAGAATCCTCTATCATGGCTCCACGAAAAGCATCCAAGGCGATTGATAAGAGTTTAGGGCAAGGCTCAGATACTATTTTCGATACTTCACCCCGAAGTATTGATACCGTCAAAACTTGGTCATACATCTCTGACATTCTTCAGTCCAAATTGGTGGATTGTTTAGATGATTCCAGAGATAATGAGAAGGATGATTTGGCCACCAAATAAAAAATCGTCGTTCAAGTGGAGATGCAAAAAATAGCGGCAAGGCCACGACTCCTTCCCTATTATGATATGATTAGATGGGTGTTAGACCATGTGGATATCCTGACCAGGGCTATTATCAGTGAGCAGAAGGTGACGATTGGGACTTTGCAACCTGAACATTTGCAGACAATGTATCAACTATCACCCACACCAAACTTGGCTTACAATGCCGAGCTTATGGAAGATTTCAAGTGGAAGGAATGCCAGCAATACTATAGAAACTTGTCTGATCTGATCAAAGATTGGGTCTCACACCCTGCAAAATTTAGGGCTGATGGTTTTAGAGTTTATTCAATCTCTTCCTTAGAACCACAATTCAGGTATATAACAATGATGACTTGTAGGTTGTATGGGAAGGAGGACATAACACACTTTTACCTCTTGTGGGTGCCTCTTATTCACACAGTCACTGAAGGTTTTTCCTTCGACTGGGCCAAACTATTGTCAGACAGTCTAACTAGTCGGATTACTAAATATTGAACGCAGAAGGCGAATGGGAAAGCCGCCTCATTTTTCATGTCCACCTACATAAAGGACGTTGTTTGTTTCATGACGCCTTTCCCTCTCATGAGATGGAGCTAGACTCCATCTAATGTTGAGCCTATCCATGTCTGTCACTCAAAAATTTGGGAGGATAAGGCCACATAATTCATATACAATATTTTCAATTGGGTAATGGTACCGATTCATGTCTCCATCTTTGGTAACCCACCACCCAATATTTTAGATAGCATCGCCACAAACTTGAGTCGTGTGGCTGACTGGTATGTAGAAGAAGAATTTTCATACATCAAGGTTTTCGTCGCCTCTATGCCCCCATATTCTCTACCATTATTTATGACAGATAGGTTGGTATGTCACAAAATTGTCAGGCAAACCATGATCGGTGGCATAAGAAAAGAGATTAAAGGTTTTTCGAAGAAGGTATGGCCACCCTTCCTCATTCATTTGAATACATATTGTTTATTAGATTCCAGAGATGCAAAAATCGAGGAAACGACCTTAGAGGATATTAAATTGGTCCACATTGATTTTAAGAAACATGACCTACACAAGGTCGTGGGTAATCACCTGGCGAGTTGTAGCCTAAAAAGATATGAACATGAGCATTCACTTCATGATGACATATTTCAAAGGGCGAGATCTTATGCTGAGATCCTAAGTCAGATTCAAACCTTGTCGCCCGAGGAGATGGTTGATTTCTTCAAATTTCAAGAACACCAGTGAAACTGCCTTCCCCCAGTCTTACAGGGTAAGAACCCATCGACTGCATATGTATAGAAAATGGAAGCCAAGGGCTCCAAATATTCAAGACCTAACCAAGGGGAACATTAGGAAAAGAAAAATCAAAACAGGGACCCGAAACAGGAAGCCTATATCCCCAACTCTCCAAGCAAGCCAGCCTCAGTTGTTACCCCAGGGAAATCATCCAAGGAAATCAATAGTCCCATCATTTATGTCACTCCCCTACAGTCCACGAAGGGGATCCCCGACGAGGGATGGATTTTCGGCGAAGAACTAACACCTATTACTTTAGAAGAATTTCCTTCGAATGAATTTTTCTTCGATAAGAAGAGAAAGGTCGTTGTGAAGAAAGAGATTTACTAAGAAGAGGACACGGTAGCCAACAAATTCAAAATCCTAGCTGATGGAAAATCCATGAAAAAGGGGGATTTCGCAACTCATATAGCAGGGAGATTGGGGGATTTCGCTACAACCAACCAATACTTTGTCATATCCCTAAAAGAATAATTAACGTCGAAGTACCGCTTGATCAGAAATTTGGAGGCTAAGCTAGCTACAACAGAAGATACTATCAAAGATCAGGTGAACAAAGGTCTAGAGCTAGTCAGAGCAACCGATCAAAAAAAAATCGAGCGGCTCAAATACGATCTCGAACAAGCACAGTTGTCGGCCCAGACTAGTCAATCACGGATAAGCCAACAAGAACAATTGATAGGGAAGTTAAACAAAAGTTAAATTTCACCAAGATTCAGGTGATAGATATCGGGATATTCCAATCCCAAGCTATCGAAATCCGAAAAAGAGTGTCAGCAGCTCAACAAGATTTACTCGCTAAAGTGGAAACCATTCAAAACCATTGCCAGATCATTGATCAAGTGTTGGAATACATCTCTTTGAGAGAAAGAGAAGTTGGGGCAGCTTGGGTCACTTTCCAAGAGGCTATCATAGCCACGAAGAAAAAGGAAATGGGTAGTAGTTCCAAGCTCTCCATCCCAGAGTAGACCAAAGGTAACATCTTGCTGAAGGTGTGGGAGAAAAACATATCAGAGAGAAAAGAACATGCTAAAGAGGTAAGAAACTCTTGTGAAGAAATCTTCATCTTGATAGATGAAAGTTTGTTGAGTCTCGATAATGAAAGCAGTGTTGGGACACTAGGCCAGATCGATATAGCCAAGCACCTACTAAATATCAAGGAGAACGAGGAAAAAGAGCTGGCTGAAATATCACAGATCAGCCAGACTGACATAGTCCAAGTGGATAAATGGTTAATAAAACCAAGTATACAGTTATGTTCTATCATCACTGAAGACTGACAAGTGGGAGGAAGGTTTCCACAGTTAGCAAAGGATTGTTACACTTTTGAGGAAAACCACCAAGCAGAGCCTTCCAAGTTGATAGCCCGGTTGGTGGAGAGGTGCATCACTTGCACCAAGCAGGCGAAAGGATAGGTTCTTGGTACCAAATAATGACAAGTGTATGCATGTTCTATTTTTAGAACCTGAAGAGTAAAGGAAAGAAGGTGTTCCACCTTCATGAAAGATGATAAAGGCAAATAAAGTGAAACACTTGAACTTCTCATTTTGTAACCGAAAATTTCAGGAACGATTGAAATTCAAATGTTCAGAAGTTTGTATATATACGCATTTTGAAGAAGGAAAAAGGGCTGGACCTTTTTGGCTAATTGTAATAGAGACTTTTTCATTTGAAAATTAATACAAAGCAATTTGAAGATTCCTGATTCTGTCAAGCCTGAGTTATGAGTTTGTTTCCTCTGTTATCTTATATTCAATTTCATTTCGCATATATATCTCTGATGAATGCTTCACTGAAATTTAGTATAACCTCTACCATGGTGAACAAATTTTAGACATCTAATCATTTACAGTTTTTCCTCTGTATCGACTATCAGCAGTTACAAGACCTATGAATTTTTTTAGATCTTTATATTTTATGCTTCATTAGATTTCTTCTTGTCTTTTTCTTCTTCTATTTATAGGGTGAGATTCTCCCTTGATAGGGGCCTCACATTGTAGACAGCTTAATGTTTTGTCACATTTCTCACATGATTTATTAAAAATTAACGTAGTTATGGGAAAAGGCCTTTGGTTTGCATTCTATCTGTGATTTCAGATTCGAGAGTACTCTTTTTATGATCCAAAATTTGAGGCAGCATCCTAATCCTTGAAATTTCCTTTAACTTTCCTTGTTCCTCTATGATTGTTCCCATTGCCAGACAACCCAATATTGAACCCGGATTGTTGGATCAAACCACCATCACTCTGAACCTTTTCGACACCATACTTAAAACAACCACCACTCGGGTAGAACTAGAACATTCATGGACCGCCATTGAATGAGATATAAGCATCCAGGAACTTTTGGAAGCAAGACAGAGGAAACTTAGAAATCAGAATTAGATTCCTTTCCTGAAGTTTGATCCTCCCCCCTTTTATCTTTCACACCACTTTTGGATGCCTAGACCCTATACTTTCTAGCCTTAAGTACAGACTTTGGAACAACAAGAAGTATTTTCGACGAATAATCCATCTTTTATTGTCTTCAATATTTTGTACCTGCGAAAATAATTTGGTGTATATTTTTCTTAGTAGTCCGTCGTCTCTGATACCATGTAAATGTGTTTAACCTTCACAGAATAGATCTAGCTAGAAAATACTACACACATTTGCAGAGAGAAATTGAGAAAGAAGAAGGAAGATAGAAAGAATGGAAGAATTCTCATTAACCATATTCCACACATAAAGAGTGAATAATTTACAATAGATATAGGATACATGAGTAACTAATGATCCATAGTGGTCATCTAGATTGATCTGGAAACACACCAACAATTACAAGAGTAAACTACCACCTAGTCTAGTCTCTCAGTCAGTTACGGGAGTGTACTGCCACCTAGTTGAGTTAACTAGTAAACTAGTCTTCAATTAACTGACTGAACAAAGAGTAGTGAGTTGGTGATGATCCCAATATTGCATGGTGAAAAAACCAATGCAACATCTAAACTTAACTCAACTAGTCAAACAAAAGTGCCAACTGAAAGAGAATATTCTCCAGGTTAAATATTCTCCCCTAAAATATAGGAGACTGGATAATGACTAATTATGACTAATGAACAAGGAATAACCTTAGGAAAAATAAATCCTAGGTGTGTGTGAAGTAACTCCAACACCCCC
>JZKD02S0467801.1:121043-136075 GCA_000966675.3 Picea glauca
AAATACAATCTCTCCCTGTAAATGGCCAAGTCCTAAAGCATTATATCAGTTATCCATTGATTCTATTGGTCAATTGTACATAAATAAAACTTGTTTCTAGTTTTTTTTCTTTCCATTTTGTTTCTTTAGTTGGTTTGATTTTTCTTGATCTATTTGATTACTAGTTTTACCTTGTCCTTCTTGTTGGATTCCCTTGTGATTTTGGAGTTCTCACAACCTAAAGCAAGTCACACGCTTAAATGTATCACATATGGTGTAGAGGACCTACACATATATGTGATATGATGCCATTTATACTTTTATTCCTAGACAAGAAAACCATTTGTGCACTATCACAAGTTAATATCTGGTGCAACAACATATCATGTCAATACGAAGAGACACTCATAAAATAGAGAGCCAAGATTCTACATTAAAAAACAGATTGTTATGTTACAAGAGATAAACTAAATGGTCTGAATAAAAAATTTGTAGTAGGTTAGGAATCATGACTTAGGAAGTTTTCTCATGTATAATCAAGTTATCATATCTTACCATCACAAGTGTCATCCCTAGTTCCTTTAAAGGTTAACTATAATCCCCCCATCCACGTGTATCTCTAAATAAAAGAAAATAAAATATTATAGAAGGTAAAGTATTGAGGAAAGACTTTCTAGATCATATGGGACATGCAAGTATCTTCATCAGGGCTATGGATGCTTGCTGGTAGCGGAGCAAGGATTGTGACACTGGGATGACTTTATTGGGGCTATGGATGCTTGCTGGAAGTGGAGCAACACCAGATAAATGAATTACAAATTGTATTATCATCATTATTGATGTTTCATTTCTACTTTACTAACTACATCTTCCTTTCTTCCATTTTCCATAAAGTTTGATATACGTTTGAAACAAATCTGTTAAATTTGAATAGGTCTCACACCTCTTTGAATCACCTCAGTCTTTTCAATATGAAAGTAATGGGACCTATATTTTCTCCTTTATGATTTTGTGTGATGGTGTTTCCTTCCTAATAAAATTATGTACGGATGTCATTTTGTAGAGATCCAAGGCTTTGCCCAGTGTGTCTCCATTTGTTGTGACTGGAATTACAATCCCTCCATTTAAATTTTTATTTTGATACTTCCATAAAAATGGAGCCTCCCTAGTTTTGAACCTAAGATAAAATATCATAAGACCCTTAGTCATTCAAAATCTTCTCTTGGTAATTCATGATTCACTTGATAAAATAAGAAAAAAATCAAAGTTGAATTTTTAAAAATTGATCAGAAAAGTTACTTTCAACTCCTCTGAACTTCTCAGAGGAGTTACTTCAAACTCCTCTGAACTTCTTGGAGGAGTTACTTCAAACTCCTTTGAGAATCTTGGAGGAGTTACTCTCAAATCTTCCAAACTGCTCGGAGGAGTTATTTCTAATCATTCCAACAAAGAAAAGACCATTACAAGAGTTAAGAAGAACTCCTCCAATCATATTGGAGGATATAATTCTAACTCATACGATATGTTCGAAGGAGTTACTCTTATCTCCTTCGAACAAAATTGGAAAAGGTGTTTTAAAATCCTCTGACCTAACCTACCAAATTAAATTCCATTAATTAACCTGAGGTTATATAAAGTGAAACATGATTAATACCATTATCAATAGACACTAGAGAGAAAGAGAGATGGAATAAAATATTGTTCGAGCAAAACCCTGTTCCTTTCCTCGACAGGTGGAAATTATTAACTTAGTAATTATGTCCTCCCTCTCTCCTTTTCTTAGGATAAGGTTAGGTTTTCATTTATTTTCTTGTGTGCCTTTATCCCTAGACCATTTCTCTTTCCTTCCCACAAATTATTCATTTTCCACTTCATTGATACCAGGCCCTATGCACCTGTCACCAACCTGACCCACTCGTGGCTATAAAATAGGCAAATGACCAACCCTTTTTCCCCCTTCTGAAGGAAAATTCAATTGATCCTTTCCCAAACCCTTCTCTCATTTTTAAATCATTACAAACCTCCTTCCAAATTCATCTAGGGAACATAGTCTAGGCATAAGAAAACCCTAAATTTTCCTCCCATTCCTCTAGGATCGCCAAATTTTTCCTCACTGTTCTTCGAGTTTGAAAAAATAAAATAAGTCTAGAAAATTGTTTATTAAATCTTCAAGAATATTGGAGACTTTACTAATAACTTCTCCAATATGCTCATAGGAGTTAGTCTTTTCTCCTCTGAACACATTCAGAGCAATTAGAAGAAACTCCTTTGATCGTATCTAAGGAGTTAATATTAACTCCTCTGATACAATCGAAGGATTTCTTTGCAAGACCTTCGATCACCCCAAGGTTGGTTGAGACTCTCTCAAATGTTTCTCGAAGGAGTTATTATTAAATCCTATGATATTCTCAAAGGATTTACTGTAAACGCCTCTAATCTACTCAAAGGAGTTACTCTTTTTCCCTCTAATTTTTATTTAAATATGTTTTTTATTTTTCTTCAATTTAATGTTTTCAGGTTATTTCCCAAGTTTTTTTGACCCTAAGAATATCAATAGGCATTGATTGATATTTTAAATTTATGAGGAACAATGGGTCTTGAATATTTTTCATTAATTCTTATGATTTATTTAATCATTTAATTTATTTTTTAAATAACATGCTCCAAATTTATCTTGTCTGCAGATCCAGACATGTCACCATGAAAGAAAACAACAATGAATCCAACTAGGGTTGAACCATCTGGTAGCTCCCAGAAGATAGTAGATATAGAAACTATTAGGACCGTATACGATGATACATCAAGAATTATGGACAAATAAGGAGAGACATTTAAATGGGGGGAAGTCTATTATATTTTCAATAAATCAAACTTCTCTACAAAAGTAGAGGACCCAGGTGAACTCTAGGAATTTAAGAACATTAGAAAATTGGGAATTTTCATAGTGGCAACACATCCAACATTATTCCCTTCTGTGGATTCCATATCTTGGATTTATTTTGGTATATTTTATGTGGTGTTTCCAATGAATGTTCACTTTCAAACCTTGAAGGAAATTCTACACATGATTGAAGAATTCAAATCCCAAATGCATGACACATTGCATAACTTTCAAGAAGGTATCAGGGATGGTTTTTGTAGTATTCATGAGTCTTTGGAAAGCATGCAGGAGAAATATAATTCGGTGAACATCATGGATACATATCATCAATAATTGTATGTGTCAGGTTGTTATATTATAGATTTTAATGACCTGAAACACTGAATTGTCAAACCAGGGCAAGTAAACTTAGAGCTACTACACTGTATGTGCGGGTATAATTCTAATCCCTATCTAAAGACTATTCTTAGAAGGAAACACAAACTCACTCTTAAAAACGGAATCCTAATGACTATCTTGAAATTTATCATCTCCTATGTAATTCATCAACAAAAAACAGTCCTATGCCTAAGTGCAGGTGCTTCTATTTCTACTCTAATGTAATTTCACAAGACTATCTACCACTACCTTTAATCATCTATCACCACCATTTATATCTAAGCCATAACAGAAAGATTATTTCCTAAAATTATTTTACTCTAAATATCGAAAATAAATCTAAATCTATCTACAGGAAAAAGAAAGAAATATTCTACTTACCCTACTAGTACTGGAAGCTTCCTCTAATTCAATTGCAACCTAACTATTCTAACAAAGCAGAGTAATCTAACTATCCTAACAAAACATTGCAACCTAACTATCCTAACCAAAGCAAGGTAAACTCAAACTCGCATTCTCTTTAATCTACGTTCAGATTGAAAACTGGAAACAAAGTAAACCTAGTTTATGCTTTAAACTCTACAGGAATCAACCATGCTTTCAACACTCATCAACATAGAAGATATTTAATATTCTAGAAACGATACAGTTGAAGAATAATTAAGCAAGAATATGAACAAGTTAATTCCCAAACTCTAAGCTAACATGCATGCAAATACTAAAATACTGAAATAAACTAAATCTAAGACAGAGAAAGGTAGCGACTTGGACCTGTTGGCAGGCCCAACCAAGAGGTACAATTGCCATGAAGAAAACCAAAGATAATCATTTATTATTCCATGCGAACACTGTTCATTATTCACGCTTCATTTACTCAAAAAAATAATTCAAATCATGTGACAACAAAGTAACATAACGCAAAGGCTGATTGTATTAACAGAAATGTGTATCATAACATAACATAACCCAACGTTTCTTAGGAGGGATATTTTGTTTATATAGATCCTCCTCAAAAATAGTTTAAAGCAACAATACATTAATTCAAACGGATCCCAGATCTGAAAATAAATCGAAATCAGTTAAAAACGGTCTTCACATCTTCATGCCACGCAGTGTCACGAAGTGTGAGTCATGAAGTATTACAACTCTGTTCTATAATTTCTCCTTGAATCAACATATGAGTGATGACTCCATCTATCATGTAAATCGCACTGTCTCCCACTCTGGCCATAACGCGTGGATCTTTAGCATCTTCATTGGTATCTCCACGGGGTGCGAGCTGGTACTTGGTACTGGTAAATCCTGTTCAAATAGAAATAGTACCTAACTCATGCCACACTAGTTTCAATATTAATTTAAAGTATCAAAATACATAAAAATAACTTGAAACATAAAAATACCTTGAGTAGCCCACTTAGTTTTAAAAAGGGGTCACATGTATCATAACAAGGCCAGAAGGGAGTGGTACTGGGTGTGAAAATGGAGGTCTTTGTGATAAAATATAGGCAAAACATAGGCAAAACTGGAGACCAATAGTATACTTGGTATGCTTTGGAGGATGATTGTGATTATTGGTATATGGATAGTTGTCATTTCTAGGATGAAAACCACTTCCATATTCTATTTGATGACTCTACTCCCCCTCAGGCAAAGAACTTCCTAGAGAGTAAACACGATCATTTTGTCATATTCTTCTTTGGTTTTATTATTCTCCAGTCATAGTGCAGTTTGTTGGTTCTAAATATTTCGATCCACATGACCAGTGTCAATATTTAGAGCATCATTTTCAGTTGGTTCCCAAGTTCCAATATCTTCAATGTGGAGTTTGCATGAGCACCTGGACACGGGACCCAGGTTCATAGTGGCAGTTCAACTACTTCAACATAATGACTCACATTTATACATGGGACCTTGGTTCTCTAGTATTATTCAACATTATAGTCCACAATTATCCATGGGACCCTGGTTTATGGTTGCCCACCCTCAAAACAAGCATTGAGGACAACACTTTCATAAGAGAGATGGAATGTTATGTGGTTATAGAGGTAGTGGAGGTCATTCAATGTAAGGTGGACTAGGTCCACTATATTATTAAATAAGACTCACTATGGTATCTAGATATAATAAATGGGTAGTTAGATATAATAAATGTAAGAGGACTTCTTAGAAGGTTCTGCTTCTAGACAATTTCTCCTCTAGAATGTTCTTAGGTGATGGTAGCACTATATAAAGGGGTTCAAGCAATGTAATGGGATAGGAAGAGAAGTACTGTATTGTGAGTGGTAGCTCAATAAGATGATTCCTCCTCGAAGAGGCAAGTGAATAGGAGAGAATTATTTCCATATTAGGATCCATTGTATGGTGTTTCCCTACAAAAGTGTTGTTCTTATATATTGTTATCTGAATATTGGTGGTGTTTTTGTATACAAGTATTTGGTTCTTAACAGTTATCCACACACCAAATCTCAACTATATTTCATCCACCTATATTCTATTTTTTTTATCCACAACCCCTCTTTGTGAGGAAAAGAGCCTTCTATAAACCCACTTTCATGTTATATTTGAGCTTCCTTCTAAGATTCACTCTCTTAGGTACACCTTTGTTGTGTATCCATAAACTCACACAAATGTTGTATTTGAGAATGCTTGGTTATATGCAATCTATTTTAGATAAATTTAGTTATATATTCTCACTCTCTTTGTTGGCCCTTGACCAAATTTTGAGGAAAACTTGGTCATGTTTGACCACTTTTGGGACTTCGACAGGCTGGTCGAAGATGAAGCACCTAGGTGGAGCGAAGATCGTGTGATCTCACTCATTTTGCGGGCATGTGGACCCAACAAAGGGTTATTAGGGTTTATGTAATAGGTATGGGATGTCGACCCATGGGTTCAACCATGATTAGGCCTTTTTGTAATGTATAAATAGATATCTAAGCGATGAAAGAAGTAGATCTAATAGGCTTAGTGTAAGAAGTCACAAGTGCTTTGTCCAGACAGGTTGTTTAAGGCTTTGTGCTATCAAGGAGTTGGCTCTATGCCTTGACCTGATTTTGAGGAAGGTGGATCTAGTGCATTACGTGTAGATCATCTGTCCAGTGAGAGGCTTGGCTTTGTGGTTCTGTGCACAGGAGTAGATGCAAGTAAGATATTGAAGACTAATAAAGAATAAGAAGAAGAAGAAGTTGGTGTTCATATCCCCACACTGGGGTGAACCACATATGTCCTTTGTTGATGTGCTTTGTGCGGTGTTGTTGATGTTGATTATGTGATTATTTTCTTAGTGCTATTATGTATAATGAATGCATATGAAGTTGTAGCTTAGTGCTTAATGATGTGAGTGAATGCTAGATCTGAGCTAATGCTATGTGCTAAGTAGTTGGAAGTGTTAGATCTTGATTGTTACTGTGTTTTTATGTAATAAAGGTTAATTTGTGATATACATCATAATCATAACCTAATGCGTATTGTTGGCTAAGTGCCATGCTAAGTATTTTAATCACAGATCTGTGTCCTAGCCTAGTTGTAGACACCCGAGTCCTACAACCCCCCCTGCCTCTACCTCAGGTGAGACTTCATCTTCTTCGTAGGTGTTTCTGAAAGGGTCGGTAGTTAGGGTTTTGTTGGTGCGTTGTTGAAGCGTTGAACCCTGGGTTTTCCCCTGTGCCAAAAAATGGTTCGATTGCTAGGAACTGAAGAAAAAAGAAAGTTTTGTGCATATATCTATTGTTGTAGTGTGCAACATTATACTTGACTTGTGAAGATTTATTCTAAGAAAGAAATCAGATCTGAAGAAAAGAGGTAACATCTTAAAGCTTTATGCTCTGGTAAAGGTAAGCTAAGTGGAAATTTTTTCTTCGAAAGTATGAATCAAGGTATGTTTGATAGATTTTGTTCTAATCTGAATGTTAGGGCACAGTTAGAAGAAATAGTTGATATGAGAAAATTTGATATAAATAGAGAAAGATATGTTATTCCTATGCATAGAAATAATTTTTGGACTAATAAGTGGATGCAGAAACCTAGAAAGATTTTTTTGCAGAATGTAGGTCCATCACTATGATCCCAGTGCACAGTATAGGAAAGGTTGTGGATCATTTAAAAGAAAGAGAGGATTCACATTGTGTTATAATTTTCAATTGTCGAATATCGGGACACCTTGCTAAAGAATTCCCTAGTACAAACTCTCTTTGTCTTTGTTGTAAATCTATTGGTCATGAGGTTGAGGATTTCCCTAGGATGATTGTTAAAGTTGAAAATATGAACATGAGACAAGAAGACTATAAAAAATTTCAAGAAACTAAGCATATGTTAAAGATACATACCGAAAAAGAGTCAGAGACTATGTTAATACAATTAAAAGAAGAAATGGATGGTCACAAAGACATCAGTTTACTAGAGATCCTATAGAAAAATAATGCATAGTTACAAGAATAGAAGACTTCGACATAGACTGTGTATTAGATGAAGAATCACATGTGAATATTATGCCAGAAAGCAGTTGGGAAATTTTGGGAAAGCCTGCTATGATACCTTCATTGGGAAGGATATGATTGTTTAAAGGAAAGATGATAACCCTATGTGGAAGAGTTACTAATATACCTATGATTGATCATGGAACTACAACTGAAGAAGAATTTGAAGTTATTAGGTTTTTTGAGAACAATGCCCCTTTTTCACTTTTATTAGGAAAGACTTGGATTGAGAAGGATCATATCAAAAGGAAAGAAGAGGAGGAAGCCACAAAAAAGAGGAAGCAAGAAATAAGGGAATTCATAACCAGAAGAATAACATGACTAATAGAAGAACAAGAGGATTAGTTGAAGCAACCAAGGGTCAGAGAATTAGCTATCGAAATTGAAAGAACACAAGAATACTTAAAGAACCTATCCATGCAAGAATAATGTATGTCAACCCAAGACCTAGCAAACAAAGAGGTATTATCTCTGGACCCTTTGAAATAACATCAACAATGCGAAGCTACTAGGCTAAGAGAATGTAAGAATAAGAATGGAAAGAGGAATCCAGAGACTTAGATCACAAGAAAGAAGGCAAGGAATCTCAGTAAGAAGAAAGCTAGGTTAGAAAAACTATGGGAAGTTCCAGAGAAGACTTCCCAGAAGACAGATCTGTAGAACTTGAACTTCATTGGAATCACAGAACAATGCAGAATGGGACATTGCCACAATGAAGCTATATGACCGTTGGAGGTGTCCTGACCATTAGAATGACACTCCAGAGTGGCTAGAAACACAATTATTGCTGGAAATACCATCGTTAGACTGTTGAGACTGCACCATAATATATGGATTCATATTGATTGAGGCATTCCTACCCATTAGAGGAATCTATTACGATGTTTCTTATTTAACTCGTCGGACGTTGCATCAGGACCAATTTTTGCAAACCGAGATATCTGAACTAAGAAAGACTCCATTGTATCGCATTGTGCTTTCTATACCTCACCATCCATCGGATTACCTCATTGTTTGTTCACCTACCTGATTTATTTGTTCATGAGTGTGCATGTCGGGTGAACGTATCATAGTAGATAAGTTCATGGAGGAGATGCTTGTAGATGTCATGACTAAGAGATTCATTTCTGTGGGAATACAAGCATCATCGACTGGTGGATTGCAAGCATCCGCATCGCCTGGACAACATTTTGGCTGCACTACTGAGAAACAAAGAAAGCACCATGACGATCTAGCTAATGCGAAGCAGATCTTGTCAGTCTTCCTGAACTACATCTCACCTTTGGTTGGCTCGGTTAACTGCGACAACATCCCATGGGATTTCGAGTACACATTGATCAATGCATACCTCTTGAAGGGGATACGTGTAGTTGGACCCCAATTAGGACATATTCCATCTCTTAAGAACAATGACTTCAACCTCAGAGACAGGAAGGACTATGTGATGTTTGCACCGCATATGTATTTGATGAAGACGAATGGGAAGAAGCAATGCATAGTCTCCCAGTCATGGATAAAGGATCTCGTTCAGTCAACAATATTGAATGTGATGAAGATCCCCCACTTTAGTCGACATCACTAGGTTAACGCTTGTGTTAAAATCCTCCTATCGTGCTATCATGGAGGGTATTTGTGGCTTTATAGGCACGTCACTGTGGATCTAGACTTGATCCACCTCATCACAGGACTAAGTATGTAGGGAATGAACCCTCACCAGTTCTACCCAGGGAAAAATTTAGATCGTTTCCTAGCACAGTGTATAAAGGAAGACTATGAATATGTAGAGAAGGGAAAGTGAGGCTACAAGGTAGCCTCCATATAGGATGGCACAGTGCCACAATGCACCTAGCTTGTGAGATATTATAGCTGGAAAGATCATCAGAAAGAACCAACTGAAACAAGTCACTGGATTTGTAGTAGAATTCATAAGGAAGTGCGTCGAAGGAATGCAAATGAACTGGGCGAGTTACCTCATCAACGATTTGGAGAAGGACTATTGTGAAGCACATGATTAGGGATATGAGTTTCATTTTAGTTGGATACTAGTATTGATCAAATTTGTTTCCTGGTATATGCTAGGAGGAGAAACATTCCCCAAATTCGAGCCATAAGAGCCATTGGCCATAAGTTTCTCCACCTTGTGGTACACAAATGATATGGTGAATTAGTGGAAATCAAATGTGGTGTTCCATGCTTACTACTTACAAATGAATCACGTCATTGAAGAATTTCCATGAATTACCTAGAACACTTTGCATCAGTATAGGCCGCTAGTGAAGTTCCACGCAGATCGACACTTTATTTACATCACTTCGCGTAGGGATGAAAGAAAGGAAGAGTTTCAATCCTACTATAATTTGACTGATGAAGACATGGAAGAGATCACTAAATAATGGCCAACAGTGTTCCTCGTACCGGTGAAATATGCAGAGCTCTCTGATCCTGACATCATCGAAAGTCCATTGGTCACCCGGGTCAAACATGATGGACAAAAGAAAAGGAAGAGAATGGAGGGTGTCCAGAACACAGCAAGTGATGAGGATGATAATGCCTCAGAGGAAAGTAGGTCAGACTCATAAGGAGGAGGAGGAGGAGGAGATGAAGTGAAATAAGAAGAAGGAGGGGAAGAAGGAGACAAGAAAGACAAAGGAAAAGTTACACCGCCAAAGGATCCCCTTACAGAGGCCAATACATCAAAGAAAAGGAAGGTTTCTCTGTAGAAACCCTCAACAAGAAATAAGATCTGGCCCAATAAGCCTCAGTCGAAGAATGTACTCATAGTGGATGATGTCGATCTCATCATCGAAGTCGTGGAGGAATCCTCAGAGGATATCCCGTAGAGACATGAATCAAAGCAAGAAACATTGTATGAAATAATAGAAAAATAGCTCAAGGACATACAACAAGCCATATATTCAAGCCATGAAGTACCTATTGTGCCTTTTTCATCGAAAATCATAGAATTAGGTGATGAAACCACCTAATTATGATGTCTAGCATATGAAACTAAGGCTTGACTTCGTCGAGTCTAAGAAGAAAACATGCAGGCCACAGAGGCCTTGAAGCAATAAAAGGAGGAGGTCCTAGAGCAACTTTGAGTTGTGCAGAAGGAGAAAAATGAAATTCAGGCGAAGTTCAAGCAGAACAATCTGAGGATACAGGAAGAAAAAGACAAATTGTTCACAGAGAAGATTGTGATCAAAGAGGTAGTGAATAAACCACTTCACTCTGTGTCAGGCTTGGCACAGGAGGAAGAAAACTCAATCGAGATACAAGTGGGGAAGCTTGTTGAGGCCATTTAGCAGCTTTAAGAAAGGGTAATGGAGCTATAGATTAAAGGAGTGCTGAGCACTCTACAAGAAGTACGTGACCAAAGAGAGGAAGATGCCAAGAATGCAGTAGAAAGAATCAGAGCACTCACCTCAGAGTGTAAGAAATTGAGTGATCGAAGTGCACATACCTATGAGCACCTTGCAGAAGATTTAGAGCTGAGGAAATTGGAAGCATAGCTCTAAGAGGCGAAGCAACAAGCATCCTATGTGCAAGTGTAGATAAATATGCTTACTATAGTTGAGAAGACGAAAATATCATAGGAATAGTGCATATTCTAGCAGCAAATTACTGCTATCCAAAGAAAATTCATGGAAGTGACACAAAGACTCCAATCGGTATAGGACGAAGCCTGCACGATTTTTGAAGAGGTTGAAGGACAAGGCTTACAACTAGACCAACTGGTTGCGACAGTGGAACAATGCCTGGAAGGCCCTGTTACTGAGAAAGTGGTTCAGGAGTTCATCGAGAAGGAAGCTCTGGTGAAGCAACAAGTCGAGGTAGCTCGAGCTAAGCTTGAGGCCTTTGAAGCAGTGTTTCCTAGATTTGAGTGACTCGGGATGAGTCATGGGTGAGTGTTGGGGGCCTATTTTCCCTTGACCAAGTTTTGAGGAAACATTGGTCATGTTTGACCACTTTTGGGACTTTGACAAGCTGGTCGAATATGGAGTGCCCAGACAGAGCAAAGATCACGAGATCTCACTCATTTTTTGGGCTTGTGGACCCAGAAAAAGGTTATTAATGTTTATGTAATGGGTATGGGATGTCGGCCCATGGGTTCAACTATGATTAGGCCATTTTGTAATGTATAAATAGATATATAAGTGACGTAAGAAGTATATTTGATTGAATTAGTGTAATAAGTTGCAAGTGGTTTGTGCATACATGTTGTGTAAGGATTTGTGCTATCAAGGAGTTGGCTTTGTGCCTTGAGCTAATTTTGAGGACGGTGGATCTAGTGCGCTATACGTAGATCACTTGTCTAGTGTGAGGCTTGGATATATGGCTCTATGCACATGATCAGATGCATGTAAGATATGGCAGACTATAAAGAAGAAGAAGAAGAAGTTGGTGGACGTATCCCCACACTAGGGCGAACCACATATATCTTGTGTTGATGTGCTTTGTGCGATGTTGTTTATGTGATTATTTTCTTAGTGTTGTTATGTACAATGAATTCATCTAAAGTTGTATCTTATTTCTTAATTAGGTGAATGAATTATAGATCTAAGCTAATGCTATGTGTTAAGTAGTTGGAAGTGTTAGATCTTGATTGCTATTGCGTTGTTCTGTAATAAGGGTTAATCTGCGATATACATGAGAATCATAACCTAATGCATATTGTTGGTTAAGTGCCCTAATAAGTATTGTAATCACAGATATGTGTCCCAGCCTAGTTGTAGACACCTGAGTCCTACAACCCCCCCTACCTCTACCTAGGGTAAGACTTCATCTGCTTCACAGGTGTTGTCGAAAGGGCCGGTAGTTAGGGTTTTTTTGGTGCATTGTTGAAGCGTTGAACCCTGGGTCTACCCCTATGCCAACACTCTATTTAGAAATGGTTGATCTTATTTTAGTTGGATCAATAGTACCTATTTAGATGGATATTTTAGTACCACTCTTCCAATAGATGAACAATATAGTAAGGATATATCTTATTTCCTTCGTCAATTGGATGCATAGGTCAATCATAGTTGTTTCAAGGGGATAATTTGATCTATGGCTATAGAAATCATTCCTTTTTAGGATGTCTCTTCCAACACCTCTTCAAATAGATAATTCAATAGTACCACTCTCAAAGTAGATGTCTTCTTTCCCTCCTCCATTGTATCAATGGGTTAATGATTTATTTTTCTAGAAATTGATCATATTGGTGGCTACATTCATAATTTTTATATAAGTTGTTTCGTCCAATACTCCTTCATCAAATGGACAGTTTAGAAGTACCACTCTCCTAGTAAGTTTGTAGTGTGGAAAGGATATGTATTATAACCCTTCATTGGATGAGCATGTCAGTGAAAATTTTCTCCATTAAATGATAAATTTGGTAGTAATATTATTTCAATTATTAGGTCCAATTTTGTATTGAGTTGGATCAACACAAACCCACTCTCTCTTCATTGAATTATTATTGAATTTTACACTGAGTTGGGTATGCCCACTCACTTTTCTCTCTTTTACTTATGCCTCTTTTAAATACTTCCTTATCACATGGCTAGATCTATATCATGTGTCTCCATATGATGGGAAATCCAATGGTGAAATTTCCTCAATGGTTGAGAAGTTCTAGGATTATGGTTGGGTCTCCATATACCCATCCACACTTGTATTTGAGTTGGGCCATATCATTCCTTCTTTATTTTATATTTTTAGTTATGGTTGATCTCTATTGAGCTAGGTATGCCCACTCCTTTTGTATGTTATCATCCTTCTTCATGTCCCTGTGCTAAGATTAAGGGGTCTGGTGTAATGTTGGTAATATTCACATGTGATCATTTATGGCTAAGAACCCTCCTTATTGTATTTTTTTTTTATATATTTGACTATGTTGTCCTAGTCACCCTCTTAGGATGTGTGTGTAAAGTTTGGGTGAAAACCCTAAAACCATTCATAGAGAACCTAGCTAGCGAAAATTACATAAAAATTGCAAGAGAATTGAGAGAGAGAGAGAGAATAATAAGAGAAAGAATGAGAAAATCTATTAATAACTACATAATGAATGAGTAATACACATATTATATATAATTGAAGAGAATAAATGTGCCAATATCATGGAGTACATATTCCATAAGAGTTATCTAAAGGAGATCTAAAAACTAACTCACTATAACAGGAGTCAACTACTAGCTAGTCTCAATTAATTGTTTAATTGGAAACAATCGAACTTAGTGACAAGTGTGGAGACCAACTATAGAACATTCATGCAAAGGAAGTGCATGCTCATTCCCTAAAATATAGGAAATATATGCATGAGTGTTATTCCACTAGTCAACTAAGGTCAATTGAGTCTGAATTGAAGTCCTAACTGAAGTGATAATGTACCCTATTTCATATGAAGTGCCCTAAATTTTAGGAGCACCCTATTTTGTAGGGGGATATTCTTAGTTAAAACTTAGAAAAAATGAGTGTGTAAGTGTGTAATATCTCCAACACCCCCTGATGTCGACCTCCCAACCCAAAACCCACATTTCTAGAGTTAGAACGAAATATTCTTGCACTTCATCACTTGAGTGCTCTTTTAAAACTTCGCACAAGCCCAAATCCTCCTTTAAAAGGGTCCCAAATTCTCTATCTCATCTGTCCCAAATATCATCTATGTACACACCTAGGCACTTAAAATTTAGAACTCTCTAGAAAATGCTAACCTTCCCTTCACAAAACAAGTGTTTGTTTAAATAGGTGCTAATCCCTTTATCCTCCACGTGATTGGTGCTACAACCATGCACCAAAGCCTATAGTATTCAATTAATTCACTCATCAACACCCATTCCTTCATCCATGGAACCCAAATGATGCAAACCTCCCTGACCCTTGGGCCAAAGTCCACTCACATGATCGTTCTTTGTTTCCTTCGAGCCAGATCAACTCTTTCAATTCCCTGCTGGAATCTCCTTCCAATCGATCCACAAGTCCTTCGGAAGCTCCCCTGTGTGAACAACACTAGGGATGAGCTCCTTCCTCCCCAAGTGACCACAATGCTATGACCAAGGTTTGACTCAAAAGGCACTTGTTGCAACTCATAATCTTGTGAGTTCATGAGTCGAAACTCCCAACTCTTTCTTCCCAAATTCACGATACCTGAAATGATGATATGGGTATGGCTTCCTTGTGTCAATGCCCTGTGTGTGTGACCACCAGCTAGGCTTATCAATAGCACCCCTCACTACTCGCCACTTCATGAGTTGTAGCATCGAGCTCATGTGCTCTTATCTCATGAATTCTCGAGAAGCGAGAAGTCAGCGGAGTGTTGACTCTTTCCACTATATGAC
>JZKD02S0467801.1:136125-153037 GCA_000966675.3 Picea glauca
TCATATTGTTGGTTAAGTGCCCTAATAAGTATTGTAATCACAGATATGTGTCCCAGCCTATTTGTAGACACCTGAGTCCTACAACCCCCCCTACCTCTACCTAGGGTAAGACTTCATTTGCTTCGCAGGTGTTGTCGAAAGGGCCGGTAGTTAGGGTTTTTTTGGTGCGTTGTTGAAGTGTTGAACCCTGGGTCTACCCCTATGCCAACACTCTATTTAGAAATGGTTGATATTATTTTATTTGGATCAATATTACCTATTTAGATGGATATTTTAGTACCACTCTTCCAATAGATGAACAATATAGTAAGGATATATCTTATTTCCTTCCTCAATTAGATGCATAGGTCAATCATAGTTGTTTCAAGGGGATAATTTGATCTATGGCTATAGCAATCATTCCTTTTTAGGATGTCTCTTTCAACACCTCTTCAAATAGATAATTCAATAGTACCACTCTCAAAGTAGATGTATTCTTTCCCTCCTCCATTGTATCAATGGGTTAATGATTTATTTTTCTATAAATTGATCATATTGGTGGCTACATTCACAATTTTTATATAAGTTGTTTCGTCCAATACTCCTTCATCAAATGGACAGTTTAGAAGTACCACTCTCCTAGTAAGTGTGTAGTGTGGAAAGGATATGTCTTCTCACCCTTCATTGGATGAGCATGTCAGTGAAAATGTTCTCCATTAAATGATAAATTTGGTAGTAATATTATTTCAATTATTAGGTCCAATTTTGTATTGAGTTGGATCAAAACAAACCCACTCTCTCTTCATTGAATTTTACACCGAGTTGGGTATGCCCACTCACTTTTCTCTCTTGTACTTATGCCTCTTTTAAATACTTCCTTATCACATGGCTAGATCTATATCATGTGTCTCCATATGATGATAAATCCAATGGTGAAATTTCCTCAATGGTTGAGAAGTTCTAGGATTATGGTTGGGTCTCCATATACCCATCCACACTTGTATTTGAGTTGGGCCATCTCATTCCTGCTTTATTTTATATTTTCAGTTATGGTTGTATCTCTATTGAGATAGGTATGCCCACTCCTTTTGTATGTTATCATCCTTCTTCATGTCCCCGTGTTAAGATTAAGGGGTCTGGTGTAATGTTGGTAATATTCACATGTGATCATTTATGGCTAAGAACCCTCCTTATTGTATTTGTTTTTTTATATATTTGACTATGTTGGCCTAGTCACCCTCTTAGGATGTGTGTGTAAAGTTTGGGTGAAAACCTTAAAACCATTCATAGAGAACCTAGCTAGCGAAAATTACATAAAAATTGCAAGAGAATTGAGAGAGAGAGAGAGAATAATAAGAGAAAGAATGAGAAAATCTACTAATCACTACATAATGAATGAGTAATACACATATTATATATAATTGAAGAGAAGAAATGTGCCAATATCATGGAGTAAATATTCCATAAGAGTTATCTAAAGGAGATCTAAAAACTAACTCACTATGACAGGAGTCAACTACTAGCTAGTCTCAATTAATTGTTTAAGAGGAAACAATCGAACTTAGTGACAAGTGTGGAGACCAACTATAGAACATTCATGCAAAGGAAGTGCATGCTCATGCCCTAAAATATAGGAAATATATGCATGAGTGTTATTCCACTAGTCAACTAAGGTCAATTGAGTCTAAATTGAAGTCCTAACTGAAGTGATAATGCACCCTATTTCATATGAAGTGCCCTAAATTTTAGGAGCACCCTATTTTGTAGGGGAATATTCTTAGTTAAAACTTAGAAAAAATGAGTGTGTAAGTGTGTAATATCTCCAACACCCCTTGATGTCGACCTCCCAACCCAAAACCCACATTTCTAGAGTTAGAACGAAATCTTCTTGCACTTCATCACTTGAGTGCTCTTTTAAAACTTCGCACAAGCCCAAATCCTCCTTTAATAGGGTCCCAAATTATCTGTCTCATATGTCCCAAATATCATCTATGTACACACCTAGGCACTTAAAATTTAGCACTCTCTAGACAATGCTAACCTTCCCTTCACAAAACAAGTGTTTTTTTAAATAGGTGCTAATCCATTTATCCTCCACGCGATTGGTGCTACAACCATGCACCAAAGCCTATAGTCTTCAATTACTTCACTCATCAAAACCCATTCCTTCATCCATGGAACCCAAATGATGAAAACCTCCCTGACCCTCGGGCCGAAGTCCACTCACATGATCGTTCTTTGTTTCCTTCGAGCCAGATCGACTCTTTCAATTCCCTGTTGGAATCTCCTTCCAATTGATCCACAAGTCCTTCGGAAGCTCCCCTGTGTGAACAACACTAGGCATGAGCTCCTTCCTCCCCAAGTGACCACAATGCTATGACCAAGGCCTGATTCCAAAGGCACTTGTTGCAACTCATAATCTTGTGAGTTCATGATTCGAAACTCTCGACTCTTTCTTCCCAAATTCACGATACCTGAAATGATGATACGGGTATGGCTTCCTTTTGTCAATTCCCTCCACGTGTGACCACCAGATAGGCTTATCACTAGCACCCCTCACTACTCCCCACTTCGTGAGTTGTAGCATCGAGCTCATGTTCTCTTATCTCATGAATTCCCAAGAAGCGAGAAGTCAGCGGAGTGTTGACTCTTTCCACTATATGATACGTGTCCACCTGTCTATCACACGGGCCCACAACGTGGTTCTGCAACGTGTCCACCTGTCTATCACACGGGCCCACAACGTGGTTCTGCAACGTGTCCCTCGTGCTCAACTTCACACTTCATGACTTTGCACCCCAAGTGATGCCCCCTTTGTATCCTGACACCCTAAGTGCCAAGATCCCGAACTCCTCGCTGCTCGATGTCGCAACTCGTGACTTCGCGACTTCTCCTTCCGAGTCTCTCGACTCTCCAACTGCCGAACCTTGAAATACCAATTTGCCGAAATGATTGAAGGTGCCCTTTCCCTATACTTATATCGTGTCTCATGATTTTTGGGATCTCAAAACAGAAATCTCAACCTCCTATCCTCCAAAATGTCAAAATGTCGAATTCTGACACACTTCACCAATAGCTGGCCCCACACAAATATTTTCACCCCTTCAGGACTTCACACTTCGTGAATTCACGAATCTTGATGCAAGGTTTTAGGTACTTCAACCCACAAATCCACGAAGTGAGAATTCATGAGTGATTCAATGGTTCTTGTCGACTTGGATCCTACAGTCTGACTTCTCCTAAGCTTGCACTTTAGAAACTTCTTGTCGTAACTCTCCTTGCTCCTCTGTAGGATTTGATGGCTCTCAGGACTTCATGAATTCTCCACGAAGAATTTCGACCATCCAATTCCTCCTTGAGGACTCATGTGAAATGGAACAAGTATTCTTTCATGAAACTTGTCCACCTGCAAACAACATCGTTGCACCTTCTTCCAACACTTCAAGGCACTAGCCCTCTTGATATTCTCTTCGACAACTTCGAAGACTCTATCCCTCCTGATCTTTCTCCACAACTCAAGTCTTCAAGAAGACTCCTGCATGCACTCCTTGTGAAAACCCTTCAATACTTCCAAGTATTGAATTCTTCAACTTTGTGCATTTCCATGCAACAACGGTCTTTCAACAATTCCCTCAGGTTGCAACCCCTGAGACTCTACTTGGCCTGCACACACTTTGCATGACTCATGTACTCAACTTGCACTTCTGCGAGAATGAGAACAATGTTATCCCTCCCGAGATTTCAGAGATTGAAACTCTAAACCCGTCAACGCACTCCTTGCGGACAATTTCACTGCACTCCTTGCAGGAAAACTCTTACTCAGACAGAGAAATAATTGAAACTCATTCCTTACTCTCCCTCTCTTTAGATTTTAGACATTAAATATGAAATCATACATTCATGCATCAAAGCAAATGCATAACAGAGAGTAACAAGCATATATCAATCAACATGTACAAACACAAAAAGCAATTGAACACCATGAGTCTGAGGTAAAGATCTTTGTATTAATCCAGAAATTTTGTACATGGGTTTTTACTTTACACAACTCTCTTTTTCTGCTCTCCTATGCTCTCTTTGATTGATAGTTACAATGATAAAATATGAGGTTGTCCATAGTCGGTTTTCCCTCAGCTCCTAAAACTGTCTAATCTAGAATTTAATTCTACCTACTTACATTTACTAGCATAAATACCTCTACCTACTATAGACGAGAGCGGATCACTCAAGGTCTGATTACAATCTGCAAGTACGTCCTTTCTTAACTACTTCATTTATGTTTGGTGCATCCTACTTCAAAACAATTTAAACACCTTTGAACATGTGCCAAAAATGCATTGGTGCTACTCGCACTAGCTTTCTGCTGACAATGCTCTTGCATCATACTCCCTCGCTTGAAAATTTTCATGGGCTCCTGTCCATGAGCTCTCTCACAGTCCATCCATGTGTCTGAGGATGATAAGGTGAACTGAATTACAAGTTTGTTCCCAGATTTTTCCATAAGTTCCTCCAGAAGTGTCCCACGAACTTGGTGTCTCAATCCGAAACTATTCTCGTTGGTAAGACATGAAGTCAAATGACTTATTTGAAAAACAGATTCTCAATGTGAGTTGCATCACTGGTTTTCTGACATGGTATGAAGTGTGCCATCTTAGAAAATTGGTCCACCACTAAAAATATCAATTCGAACCCTCTTTTTGTTCTTGACAACCCCAATATGAATTCCATGCTTACTGCATCCCATGACCTCTCAGGTATGGGTAGCGGTTGATATAATCATGCATTCTTCCTCTTTCCTCTTGAATGCTGACAAATTCTACATCTGTCCACGAATTGTTTGAAGTCTACTCTCATTCCTGGCCAAAAATATGACTCATTTAACTTTTAGAACGTCTTGTCATGACCAAAATGCTCGGCCAATCCTCCACTGTGTTTCTCCTTCAACAAATTCTCGCTCATGGAGCATTTTGGAATACAAAGTTGATTACCCTTAAACAATAATCCTTCCTGGATCATGTATTATATCCATTGACTTATGTTCCTAAGAATTGGATTCTCAGCTGCTTCATATGCCTCCTTAAAATCTGGATCATCTTTGTACATGTTCCTAAGGTCATCAAAACCCAAAGTTTTGACTTTGAACTCCTGCATAAGAAAACACTTCCTGCTCAAAGCATCAACAACTTTGTTAGCAGTTCCAGAAATATGCTTAATTACAAAAGTAAAATTATGCATGTATTCAACCCATTTAACATGTCTTTGATTTAACTTCTCCTATTGAGTCACAAATTGCAAAGCATTATTGTCACTGTATAAGACAAACTCCTTAGGTATTAAGTAATGTCTCCACTTCTTCAATGCCTGAATAATAGCACAAAACTCCTTGTCATACGTGGAGTATTTCACTTTTGCTTCATTCAGCTTCTCGCTGAAGTATGTTATCAGTCGGTCTTCTTGGCTCAAGACTACCCCTATTTCAAATTCACTTGCATCACATTTTACTTGAAATGTCTTTTTGAAATCAGGCAACACCAAAATTGGTTGTTCCATGATTTTCCTTTTCAACAAATTGAATCTTTTCTTATCCTTTTCTATCCAGTGAAAAGATTTATGTCTTTTCTTCACTGTGTCCATCATCAGTGCACTAATTCCACTGAAATTCCTAATGAACTTCCTATAGCAACTAGCCAATCCATGAAAACTTTGAACTTCAAAGATATTCTTTGGTGATGGCCAATTCTTAATCACCTCCACTTTATCTGGATCCATCCTCAACTTATCTACGGAAATAAAAAAACCCAAATAAATGAGCTTCGTCTTCATGAATGAGGATTTCTTCATGTTTATCAGTAGCTTCTCTTGCTGTAGCCTCTGCATCACTGTATCTAAATGTTTCAGATTCTCTGCCTTTGTTTTACTGAAAATCAGTATGTCATCAAGGTATACTATGAAAAATTTGTCGATGAACTCCTTCAAGACTTCATTCATCAATCTCATAAAGGTACTTAGTGTGTTTGTCAAGACAAATGACATAACAAGCCATTCATACAACCCTTCATTGGTCTTGAATAATGTCTTCCATTCGTCGTCTTCTCTCATATGAATCTGATGATATCCACTTTTCAAATCAATCTTCGAAAAAAAAAATTCTCCACTCAAGCAATCCATCAAATCATCCATTCTTGGCAATGGAAATCTATACCTGATGGTAATCTTGTTAATTTCCCTTGAGTCTGTACACATCCTCCAGCCTCCATCTTTCTTTGGACTGAGCACTGTCGAGACAACACATGGACTCAAGCTTTCTCTAATTAACCCCTTGTCCATTAAGTCCTAGACCTGTCTCTTGACCTCTTCATTCTCCTGTGTCATCAATCTGTATGATGCTTTATTTGGAAAACTAGCTCCAGGTATGAGATCAATGTGATGACTTACACTTCTAATCGGTGGCAACGAATGAGGTAGTTCATCCACTACTATGTTAGCAAACTCTTCCAACAGTTTCTGAACCTCTTCTGGTAAATCATCTACCCTTGTAATGGTTAAAATAATTTTAGGCTTCCTAACCACAATGAATTGTGGTTCCTCCTTCTTCTTAACCTCTGTAAGAAGTTCCTTCCCACTCATGAGAAGTACAGTGTTTCTTACTTCAGGTTTCACCTCTTTATCTTTGATTGGAAGCAACATGTGAGTTCTCCCATTCTTCTCTAGGGTGTATGTGTTCTTCCTCCCATCATGAATCACATTTCTATCATATTTCCACAGTCTACCCAGCAATAGATGACAAACATCCATGGGTATAACATCACACAATATCTTATTGTTATATCCTCTTATCTTAAATTCAACTAAACATTGTTTAGTGACATTTACCTGATGTCCTTTTTGTAGCCATGAAACTCTGTATGGACTTGGATGTTCAATAGTCTCCAACTCCAGATTTTCTACCATCTCCGTAGAAACAAGATTGTCTATGATACCACTATCCATGATGACTTTGCATACCCTGTCTTTGGTCTTGCAAGCAGTCCGAAAAAGACTTTTCCTTTGCACTGGATTCTCTGCCTCTTTTTTTGGTTTCAAGATAACTTTTCACATCATCAGTGAGCTTCCACATTCAGCATCCTCTGCCTCAACATCTCATCTTTGTGGTTCAAAAATGTGAGTCTCACCACCTTCTTTCTTCTTATCTGGACATTCATAAGATTTGTGTCCATTCTTTCCACATGTGAAGCATTTTATCACTCCACCTCTACCCCTTCCTCTTCCTCTAATGTGAGGAAAAGTGTTGTTATCAACATACTGTCCTCTCTGTTCAGTATACTGCCCTCTTTGTGAGCTTCCACCTCTCTCAGTTTGAGGCTGAGGTTTCTTCCACTCTTCCTTAGGCTACTGATTCCTATCTTGGACAACTGTCTTTCCTCTGGGCTGACTTCTGCCTCGGCCTCTCTGACTTTGCTTTCGGCTCAGATTCTCTTTAGCCTTTAGATCCATCTGATAAGCATCTTCGACCGTTCATATGGCCATCATGCTCATCTCATCCTGAGTGTCGTATCATAGAACATTCATATATCTAGCAACTTTTTCATCATCACTTTAGCGATGACCTGCCCTGATGTTTATCTTGTAGAATTATTCAGTGTACTCCACTGACATCAACTTTTGTCTCAAATTTTGCATTCTCCAAAACAAAGTAATCTAGTAATCCTTGGGAATGAATTTTTCCTTCATATTTGCAACCATCCTATCCCAACTCTTGATTTTCTGCTTGCCTTTGCAATGTCTATCATCTTGTAGTTCATCCCACCACAATGTTGCATGTCCTTTCAATCTTGTGATAGCATGTTTGACCTTTCTGTCTTCCTCAACATATTCATAGTCAAAATACGTGTCCAGAGCTCTAATCTAGTCTAGAAGCTCTTCAACATCCAGGTTTCCCTCATATACTGGAATGTCCATTTTTTCCCTAGCACTCATTCTTGCAACAACCCTAATCAGGAATTCATTTGCTACATCTTCTACTGTAACTTCTTCTCCTTCATGTCCAGCTTCATCTTCACTTTCAGATTCACTGACATCTCCAACACCAGCTGTGTGCCTTTGTTTTATTTCCACGTCCATGAGTCTGGCACGTATGTCATGCATCTCTCTTTCCATGGATGGATTTGGCACCTGCCTACCCCTTTCTTCTAGCATTTCCCTCTCCTCTGGTGGATTGGGTGTTTTCCTATCTCTTCTTCTCGGCAGCATGGTAAATATTTCTTTTACCTGCTACAGAAAACAAAGAAATCTTTTTGCACTCTGATACCACATTGACGCAGACCTCCCTGACCCTTGGGCTAAAGTCCGCTCATAGGATCGTTCTTTGTTTCCTTCGAGCCAGATCAACTCTTTTGATTCCTTGCTGGAATTTCCTTCCAATCGATCCATAGGTCCTTCGGAAAATCCCTTATGCAAACAGCACTAGGCGCGAGCTCCTTCCTCCCTAAGCAACCACAACGCTATGACCAAGGCCTGATTCCAAAGGCAGGGATGATTTTAGGGGATAAATTTTTCTCATGGGCTAATTTTCTATGGTTTTCACCAAAAAACGATTTGCTACTCTAAAAATGATTCACCCAAATTCTATAGGATAAAATTATTTTACCTTAAAATTCGCAAACATTTTATACAAACTGTATAAAATCCTTAGAAATTTGAATATTTTTACAATAATATCACCAAACATTTATAGTTGACATATGAAGGATTAGTAAGATTCTCCAAGGTTTCAACATTTTAAAATAAATTTCCATCCTTAAAATCATCCCTGTCCAAAGGCACTTGTCACAACTTGCAATCTTGCGAGTTCATGAGTCGAAACTCCCGACTCCTTCTTCCCAAATTCATGATACCTGAAATGTCGATATGGGTATGGCTCTCTTGTGTCTGTGCCCTCCGCACATGAACGCCAGCTAGGATTATCACTAGCACCCCTTGCTACTCACCACTTCATGAGTTATAGCGTTGAGCTCACGTGCTCTTATCTCACGAATTCCCGAGACGTGAGAAGTTAGTGGAGTGTTGACTCCTTCCACTATATGACGTGTGTCCATATATCTATCACATGGGCCCACAATGTGGTTCTTCCATGTGTCCCTCGTGCTCAACTTCTCACTTCGCGACTTCGCACCCCAAGCGATGCCCCCTTTGTATCTTGACACTCAAAGTGCCGATATCCCGAACTCCTCGTTGTTCTCTATCGTAACTCGTGACTTCGTGACTTCTCCTTACGAGTCTCTCGACTCTCCAACTGCTGAACCTCAAAACATCGATTTGCAGAAACACTTGACGGTGCCCTTTCCCCGTACTTATATCGCATCTCACGATTTTGGGGATCTCGGAACATAAGTCTCAACCTTCTATCCTTCGAAACGCCGAATTGCCTAATTCCGACACACTTCACCAATAGTTGACCCCACACAAATCTTTTCGCCCCTTTAGGACTTCGCACTTTGTGAATTCACAAATATTGATGCAAGTTTTTCGGTCCTTCAACCCATGAATCCTCGAAGTGAGAATTCACGAGTGATCCAATGGCTCTTGTCGACTTGGATCCTACGGTCTGACTTCCACTGAGCTTGCACTTTAGAAACCTCTTGCTGTAACTCTCCTTGCTCCTTTGCAGGATCTGACGGATCTCGGGACTTCATGAATTATCTACGACGAATTCCAACCATCCAATTCCTCCTTGAGGACTCCTGTGAAATGGAACAGGTATTCTTTCACGAAACTTGTCCACCTGCAAACAAAGTCGTTGTGCCTTCTTCCAACACTTCAAGGAACTATCCCTCTTGAGCTTCTCTTCGATAAATTTGAAGACTCTATCCCTCCTGAGCTTTCTCCACAACTTGAGTCTTCAATAAGACTCCCGCACGCACTCCTTGCGACAACCCTTCAATACTTCCAAGTATTGAATTCTTTGACTCTGCTCACTTCCATGCGACAACAGTCTTTCAACAATTCCCTCAGGTTGCAACCCCTGAGACTCTACTCAGCCTACGCACACTTTGCATGACTCCTGTACTCCACTTGCACTTCTGCGAGAATGAGAACAATGTTATCCCTCCTGAGCTTTTAGATATTGAAACTCTGAACCCGTCAACACACTCCTTGCGGGCAATTTCGTTGTACTCCTTGCAGGAAAACTCTTGCTCAGACAGAGAAACAATTAAAACTCATTCCTTACTCTCCCTCTCTTCAGATTTCAGACATTAAATATGAAATCATACATTCATGCATCAAAGCAAATGCATAACATAGAGTAACAAGCATATATCAATCAACATGTACAAACACATAAAGTAATTGAACACCATGAGTCTGAGCTAAAGATCTTTGTATTAATCCAGAACTTATGTACATGGGTTTTTACTTTACATAGCTCTCTGCTTATGCTCTCCTATGCTCTCTTCGATTGATAATGTTACAATGATACAATATGAGGGTGTCTATAGTCGGTTTTCCCTCCGCTCCTAAAACTGTCTAATCTAGAATTTAATTCTACCTACTTACATTTACTAGCATAAATGACTCTACCTACTACAGACAAGAGCGGATTGCTCAAGGTCTGATTACAATATTCAAGTACGCCCTTTCTTAACTAATTCATTTATATTTGGCACATCCTACTTCAGAACAATTTAAACACCTTTGAACATGTGCCAAAAATGCGTTGGCGCTACTCATGCTTGCTTGCTGTTGACGATGCTCCTGCATCATAAAAGCTATGAAATTGTTCCTTATATGAGTGTTGGGTGTTGTCGTCGACCTCTTTCTCTGTAGAAGACACCACAATTCTTAACCATCTTGTTCAAACAAAACATGCATCGTCATTGTCATATTATCGGGGATAAAACACACAAGCCACAATTGTCTTGATATGACGAAGCTTGGAATACCACGACTATCCTCTGTTGTATATATAACTAAGGATTTAAATCCTCTTCGTTAAACTTTATAGATGTCTCCACCATCAATATCCTCTCCCTTAAATATTCACCATTTATGACTTTACCTTTATTATCATCGACTCAACTCCTTGAATAGGTTGGATGTTCCGATGTAGAGGGTCCTGACGATATACAACTTATATCTTCATTGATGATCCCAAATTGGATCTTGCCATCAACAACTCCGAATGAACTTGAATCCAAATATACCAAGTCTCGATGATCCAATCTTAGTCGATGATCTGGTAGGGATTCACCACAATCTAATCTACACCATCTAAATTTAAACACACCAACAACAACCTCGACTGATAAAATCAATGGTTAGGAATTAACCGTTGATTTGATTCAATAATTAATTGTTCTCGATGCTCACAAAGATTTTTGGACTCTTTTCTCCACTAGTATTCAAACCTAGGCTTTGCCTGCACACAGAGCAAGATTTAAATCTTATCCAATCATGATTTCAATCCACGAGCTCAAACCCAATATGCTTCAAATCCTCAGGATCATCAAACTCATTCGATGATCAATGATCAATCATGATCTATCTCCCCTCCATGATATTTAAACACACAATTTGACCTGAAACTACAACAACGACTTCTGGGAGATTCCGATCTGGAATTCAACCACTCAACATAGGAGCACAATTACAATGGAATATACCAAATTTCACATTGACATAGAGAACCCATAAACAAATAGATTTCTATCAATAAATATCTATACACAAATTACACAAAGCCTCCTTTCCTTTCTTGGCTTGATTTACAATTCATTTTCCTTTTCTTTGACATTTGTCCACACTTGGCCTTATTCACTCGCACTCTTATTCCTCTCTCTCTATGTCTCTGTCGAAATTATTTTCTATGTTTTCTTTACCCATAGGATTACAACTTAAAAGTGAAATCTAAATTGTCAATTAGTTCATATCCTATTCATACTCCAAAAAATATGAAACCTATCCCTAGTATCTCTTAGATCCACAATATCGTCATCTATCCCTAAATATCTTTCAAGCCTCAAAATATTCTAACAAAGAAGATTCGATTACATGTTTAGCTTTCCAAAAAAAATTCTTCTTAACTAAACATCCTCAGTCAAATTAATCCTATCATATGTAGATCATTCTATAATCTAATAAAACATAGAAAATACAATAATTTTAATTTAGGGAACCCACTCCCTTGGAAAACTCAAACACCCATAAGGCCTAATCAACAAGGTCAATTTTAGGAGGAAAAATGCTCCTTCATCACCCCCTCTGAATATTGTTAGGTGTAATGAAGAATGTGTCCCAACTACAAGGCCATTTTAGGTACCCCTTTTACAATGCATCTACATGAATGAACATTGAAAAAGTGAGGAATGAGGGAAAACCCCCTCTCAAAGTACAATGCATAAAAAATGAAGAAGAAAATGCCACTACTAAGTAGTTGTGTCCTTCACTCTAAAGAGACCTCACAAATGTGCAAGGTTATGCTTCATGAAGATTCTATTAAAGATGTAGATATATGTATGGATCTAATTGTTGATATTATGGAAGCTGCGGGAGGTATTTACCTCCATGTGTGAACCTAACGAGAATATAAGAGTCCTAGAAGCAAGAGAAACCCTAATAAGTTGGCTAATAACCCTAGAAGACTTGTCGACTCAAGAAGATAACATGTATTAGGTTATTATCCTCCAAGAGAAGAAGTCATCCAGAAGAATTAATATATACTGAATAGACAGGTACCCAGAAGGAGAAGTCGGCCCCAGTAAGTCTACCAGAACCACTATAAATACAAGGCCCCAGTTTCTCATTTGACACATCTCAGCAGTTGCAGAGAGCTAGTTCTGCGCAGTGCAGTTGCAGTCTTCTGCACAGGTTTGGAGGAGAATTGTTGGTGCAGCTGCTGCAGCTAGAAGTTATGTTTTGGCTTGGACTATCTCTTGGCTAGGGTTTGGAACATATGATTAGCCTTTATTGATTTGCTATCCTTGGGGAAAGGTGCACTACCCTTTGTATGGCTATCTAGCATAGGGTTTGCTTCCAGAATGATTCTCTGTCAAGTTTAAGGTGCTCAGAGGGTGGCTTCAGCCTATGGTTGGGTGACAACGGTATTGTCAATGGTAAAATGAGCACACATCCTTGATATTATAACACTAATGAAGTATATGCACCAGTGATATGTCTACATATATCCATTTTCTCTTATTGTAAAGAAGAAGATCCAAATCCCCTTCATTCTTGAAAGTTTTCCAATATGGATTCCCTTCAATTGTTGTATATGATGAAGGGTTGGAGGTTAGAACCATGTATCAATTCATGTACATTACTAGTTATGTGGCCATGAGTGCATTTTGATCTCCCTCAAATTGTAATTTATTCCTTCTATGATCCACAAGATCATCCATAATATAATCAGTTGTCGGTAGGATGGACCATGCCCACTTGAGTATTTGATGATGATATGCATGCATGAGGCATGCAAAAGTCTATGCATATGGTTCTTGAGATGTGTTAAGTCTCAGTATTGACACCTCTATTACCCTATATTATCCCTGTCTGAGTCAATGTTACCTATGCTATGTGTATCTAATTGACTGTTTCCTCCATAAATACACTTGATTACCTTGTTCATGTGCATAAGGGGTAAATTATGATTAAGGCATGATTTGTTTAATTTTCTTTAGTTAATTCAATTAAATGTTTGATTTTGTGTGATCCTAATCAATTGATTCCTAAGCAGTTTTGATCCCATACCCAAAGATCCACCTATTTTTGTACTGCACACTTTGTGCTATTCCGATACCAACACATGTTTTGTGCTAATCCGGTACTCATTGCTATGACTGTGTGTATTCCGGTACTAAACAACTACCTACATGATTCTGGTAACGACATTCCGGTATTGGATTTTCACCTCGATTTTTGGGTAGCTGACGATGAATCTCAAAATTTAGGAACATGGGTTTTGTCTAGAAATGTGTTTTCATGTGGACCCATGAGCCAAAATCTCTAGATCATACACGTGTGGATCTCCATCTCAAGGGGAACAATCCATCCTAAAGCTTTGCCAATTTTCCAGAAATTCCAGGATCATGCCCAGATTCGTGGGAAATACATTTCCTTGATTAGATAATTGGTTATACTCGACCTCCATTGATGGAAAATGGTTTTGCTTTGTATGGATTGTCTAGATCCAAAATTTTAATGTAAAAATCATATAAATTGAGTGATGGCTCTAAGCCAAAGGAGAGGAATTAGTATGATGGAAATTGGATTTCTGAACCAACTCCTTTTGTAAATTCATTTGCTGAAGATCAATGGAAGTTTGAATTCAAGGATCATGTGTGTCTCTTAGTATTTAGCATCTACTAATCTAAAATCTTCCATGTTGGCATTGGCAAGGGCCCACTGATCCACCTTGGTAAGCTCATTGTAAATTATTAGTATAGATTTCTATTTTTATGTACTTGTTATTTTGATTTCATTTCTGATTTTACTATTAGAATTGATTGCAAAGTGTGGTAGCACAGGAGTAGTTGGGATTCCATAATTTGCATTACATAATACATCAAATGGAACATCTCATTAAGACTTATGTTTCTTGTGTAGGAATGAAGTAATTTTCTAGAATTGCAAGATTGTATTAAATTTATGTTTGTGTTGATTTTGAAGAGTGTGTGGAATTAGATAAGAATTTCTTGCAAGTTTGAAGTGAGTTGTTATAGGAAATGAGATCAGAATTCATCTCTCACCTTCATGCACCATAGAATGAAGCCTCTCGATTATATTGAAAATTTTCTGTACTACACGGGTTTGAGTGAATAGAGTTATGATTGCTTTTTGTTTAAGAGTGAATTGTTGATTATCATTTTCAATTGCTACAAGGAACAAGATCTGCTTTCATATCTTATTTTCATGAGCCTATAATGAACAGATATGTTATGTGAGCAAGAGCCTTTTCAATTGAGTGTTTTCTTGAGAATTTTACTATGAGATTTATCTTTTGTTATTGTTGAAGTGTGCCCAGATTTGCTTGTTAGTTGTTGTTAAGGACATTAGCTACAGATAACTAAGTCAAAGTCCATATTTCTACTTCATGAGCTTGTAAATGAACAAGTCATTATCTGAGAAAGATATTTTGAATGCATGATTGTTAAGATTTTGTTTGCAAGTTTTTCTTTCTAAATTTTGAAATGAGTGGAGAATGTTATTTGAAAAAGTGTGAAAACATAGCATATTGTTATTGATTGTTTCTTGATTGAGGTATACTCATCAGACATAGGAACCTATCTATTATCGGCACATATAGTGCATCAAATCTACTGATTATGAATCTTGGTTGATAATTTATGTTTGGTAATATATTATGCAAATAATTGAACATTTTGGTGCCAATTGTCGGGGAGTTGTAAACGGTAATAGGTAGTATTTGGATTAGAATGCTTTAATGATTTTGGATTGGATGAAGTAATGGTGGTGAGAAGACGGTAAGATGTGTGGGAAGAGCCCACACATCCACTTTGGTGGGGTTTCTCCAAAGTTAGGTTGTCCTCTCTTCTTTTAATGCAAGTGTGTTTTTCCTTTCTTTATGCAAAATTGTGTTTTCATGATGGGCTAACTTGTGAGAATAGATAACCTAGTGATAGAAAGATCCCAGTAACACAAAGAGTTCATGTTTGGTGTGTTTTATTGCAAATATTTTTAATTTATTAGTTTTAAGATTCAAATCTTTTATGGTAAATCATGTTTTGGGTGCTGTAAGAGCCCCCGAGTACTAAGTTGTGTTGTGAGGCAAGGATCATCAACCATCTAGAGTAATTCAAGGATGATCAAGAGATTGAAGAATGTTCCTCCAAGAACTTTCCCACATTCTAGCAGCAACTGAGATATCCTCCTCTCAAGAGGATCATATATTGACAACAGTCAAGAATTTAGTTGTCTCTCCACAAGAAGATTTAGAAGTCTTGTTGGATTCCTCATGTCAATTTGTTGAGGAGACTAAAGAATAATGGATAGAATGCAATGAAGAGAAACCATTGGAACCTAATATTGAGGATTTCTTAGCATGCCTCTTAGCAGATCCTGTATGTACCTCGGAGACCAATCATCTTGAAGAAAACACTTTGCATGGCATGGAAAAGGAGCATGTGTTGTGTGACCTAAACAAAGAAAGATATCTTGATCCTATTGTAAGATGGTTCCAATTAATTGTCAAGTCACACTACTCTTTTAATTTTCATTATTGTTTGATCTCATCATCAAGCAGTTGGTCCTTCATACTCTCATATGCATTAAAAGTTATATTTTAAATCCAAGTATGGATATACTTCTAACCATGTTACACACATGGATTCATTGGAAGTATTTTTATACTTGAAGGACATTCTCTTTTATTCAGTTAGAGTAGGATAGTAAATAAATAAATAAATGTTGCAATGCAATGTATCTTTCATACTTTTCATAAATGGGAATGTCAAAAGCTAATTAAGCAGTTAGTTTAAGATCTTTTGTTCCAATAGTAGATTTCTTTTAAAGTTATGATAATTTTGTTTGGAATATTATGAGAAGGGACTCTCTTCATCCTCTGAATGCACACATAATACTAGAAGGGTTTCAAAAGTGGAGAAGGCATCCTTGTCAACAGAATATAACACTTAAGGGAGTGTTTCACGACCTATTTCTTCAAATTTCTTCCTTTCCCTTAAGTTGTTAAAAATGATGCATTTATTCTTTATAATTACCTATCTATTTTAAGACCACAATTTCACAAGGATGATTAATTAAGTGATATTTTTAATAGCAACTGAAACTGAATGTTAATTCCAAACTATTTTATTCATAGTTATAATTCAACTTTTGACACTTTCCCTAAATTTTCTATTTGTAAGTATGAATAAAAATCTAGTTTTAATTGGTTCTATTGGTTTGTTTTTTAGCAGATGTT
>JZKD02S0467801.1:187365-213007 GCA_000966675.3 Picea glauca
TTTTTTTTTTTGGATTGTCCATAAATAATAAATAAAGGATCCATTGAACATGGTCCATGAATAACTTATTAAAAGGCTTGTTTATTGTACTAAGTGACAATGGATGTATGGCGATAGGATACAATGGAGGAGGTTGTGATATATGTTCTTTGCATTCCCATTTGACTACATCTTCCATGCTTTGGTACACAAATTCAATTCCATCACCACCGGTATAATTGATCCAATGCTTGAAATGATTCTCATGCTTTTCACTCTGTCATTAAATCTTTTGACCTCACGTAGCCCAAAGTCTATGTTGTATTTTCTCGCTCTTTCAAGACGTGTTGTTGCAAAATATTTCATTTTCAAGCACCAAGATTTGAATCTCACAAGGTAAATACATTGAAGAGAAAATAATACATGTTATTTCATTCATTGTAGGGTATGTGTTATATTCTTTTCATGTTTGTGGGGGGTGCATCATATTTGACAATCCCATCACTCATTTTTTTCTATTTAAGCGTTTTTCGCTATTTTTAGCGATTTTTTAAATTAATTCCAAATTAAGGGATTAGGGTACTCAAATATTCCTGAACTCTTACAAGTAATCAAATATTTTTCCTCCTTCTACTCAAAATTCCAGGGTCCGAAACTTCCCAGAACAAAAGTTATAGTGAAAATGGCAAACCTTCTTGAATTCTGACCTATTCGGGAGAGAGAAATTGTAAAACATGCCACACACTCAATATTATATATATGATTCTAAAAATCACACACAATATACCGTAGAATGTAATATTTCCAATTCAATTGGTCTCAAATAATTTGGATTCTCTATGAATAAGTGATGATTTTTTAACCTGAAACACCTGTTTGAGACTAGTTTCAGGGCTAGCTAAAAACCCTATCTTCCACAGATTTTATCTCCAAAAATACAATGAACCATAAGTTGAAATTTTTACCACAGGTACCTGGCTATGTCATCTCAATAGCCTCCAATTTTCATTATCTGAATTATTCTATAAAAACAATTATAGTGAAAATGGTAAGATGACCTTTTAAAAACATACCTTATAATACATCATCAGAAGACTTCATCTTCTCTTGGAATTTTTCCCTTCTTCACTTCATTTTCCCTCTGAAGTTTGTACAACACTTGTACTAAGATATCACAATATTTAATGATGAAAATGAGGGGTTATTAATGTGTATTTATACCTTTTATAAGTAACTTATTTCCTTAGCTTTAGGGTTTCTTGTTATTTTCTTGGTACACCCACTTTACCCTTTAATTAATGAATCACAACCATTTAGGGGCTTCTTAACCATTATTCAAGTCTTCCAACTTCATTACCTCATAAATCATAAAATGTGAGGAACTATTTGATGTAACACCTACCATTAGAAAAAACATGACGAGGAATATCCATATATGAGTGTGCTACCTGCATTTACAATGTCCTTCATGTCCTTATTTCTCAACCAACTTCGAGATTCATGACCACACCTATGGGGATTATTATATAATTAATCAAAATAACCCATCACATATGTTGACATAAATGACAACCACTTATGTTGACATCAATTACAACCAACTATCCAACAATATCCCCCTTTGGCATTGATGGAAGCACTCATACTCCAACACTCACACTCCACCTATGACGAATGATATTGATATTTCTCTTCATGTTTATCTCCCTATTTGACATCCATTGGAAAGGGTATCTCCCCTTGGGGATTCTCCCCCTATATTCATGATTATAATATCTCTCTTCTAATATTTTCTATTTATCTCCCTTTGACATTACGAGTAAAAGGGTAACTCCCCCTGTCTTCATGCTCTTGATATTTAATTCCTAATATCTTTGTTTGACGATTTATATTCCCTTGAATTATCTGCAAGATGTCATGTATATCAATATGGGACTTCCTGCATACTCTTCCTTTCCTCTCTTTTTCTTCTTTTTTTCCATTGGTGCTTCCTCTTGTAATTCACTGACATATATAAAAAGAATTCAAAGTTAATTGACTTCATATATTCATATCTTGTGATGTTTACTGCACATACATCTATGAACACATCATTAAAAAAATTTCCTTTAACAATATCTTTCCTTTTGATGGTTTCTCTTCTCCTCTCTTGATGTTTCTTTCACGTCTTTCCTTCTTGTGGCTAACTGATTCCACCTGTCAATATGCTTTCATCCATTGTTATGTATCTGTCTATAACTATCAAAGATCTCATGAATCCATATTTTTCCATTTGTCATAAACATTTTCCTGACTCTGTTACTCAATTGCACACAATGTTGACCCATCTATCACTTTACCATTCTGAATACTTCTTCGAATCTTTTGCAATTGATCATTACATATTACTTCTTTTCAAGTTGTTTGTTCAATCTGCAAATCAGACTCTACACGTATACAATAATCTATACTGAATATGTCCATGTATGAATACATGTCTGGAATCATCAATACAATCATGAATATTTTCCTAAAAAGTGTTCAACTGATATTCTTCGTAACTTTCAGCTGATACTTGAGAGCTTATTCTCAAACAATCAAATTGTCACAAGACATTCTACACTTCTTTCATGAAACCACTCTGAAAATTCCTTTCCAAATAATGAAAACACTTCATACTTATCGAAAGATATTTCTCTGATATGTAGAGATGCTTCTTAGAATCCCCCTCTTCAATATTCATATTTATTGAGAGTCTCCAAGACAGATGGCTCAAAGAGGTGGAGGAAGTCATCCTAAAGAGAAGTAATATTCTTCTTATATCATTTGAATTCTGGCATCTTCCTCTTCATCATCTTCTTTAATTCTGACATCTTCCACTTTACCTGTAGGTTCATCATGATCTAGTAATCTTATCACATATTCTTGCAAGGGGGATTGTTTCCCTTGGATTTGTCCCTTGGGTGAAAAAATGCGAAGAATGGGGTTAAAAACCCACTAAGTGGCTCTTATCCTAGGTCTGTCGGAGTTGATGTGACCATTTGGTGAGTTGTGATAAGAGGTGAATAGATATGGGAGGCTGAGATATACATGCTCTAGATCGATGATCATTGGCCATATCAGGGCCTCAACATGTGAGTTCGATAAAAAATGTAGAGCGAGCCGAGAAAAAACTGTGGTTTTGGGAAGTGCTACGTTTCAACCAGAGACACACATCGAGCCCAAAAGCAGGGAAGAATGAAACCACTTTTGGCAGCCCCGATATGCACATATGTGTATAACTCTCTATTCTGAGTTGACAAGTGGCCACTCCATAACTGTCCCACCATCACCTTTCCTCCACTCCATATTTCTCCTCTGTCGCATCTCCCCTTCCCATCTTTCCCCACCTGTACCACTTCATTCCATGTCATCTCTATCCCATTACACCTCAGCTCCCTCCTGTGTCACCTAGAGTTTCTCCCCAGCCACCATGTCTCCTCCACCTAGCCATTGCACAACCTAGTATCCTTCCCAGAGTGTCAGTCATCCCGCCAGATCCATGTCCATGTCAACAACTACCTAAACATCCCTGTGATCATACAAATCAGCTCCAGATGGTAGAATGCAGAGGCTTCCAAATTCCATAGGTGAAATGATGACTTGGGTCTTCCCGGGTCTCGATGAAGCAGTTATTGAGGTTGGTGGTGGAAGTTGAATGTCATATCCCCCATGAATGAGAGTCAAAATGGTCTGATTATGGAAGAAGATTGTCAGTAGATAGTATGAGATTGCATGCACATAGAGACTGCATGCACAGTCTGATAGAACATGGTACTAAGGAAGAAGAGTAGTCAAGGTTACGTCTAGTAGAGGAAAACATGTGCATAGAAAGTTGCAAGAGTAGTCTGGCTGAAGCGACGAAGTGCCATGGAAACTCAAGGATGCCTCTGCTGAGGATGAAGAACATTTTTTAGTATATAGGTTGGAGTTATATGATTTTTTAAGGGTATTTGGTTGAGCAGAGCTCCCAATTTGTAATTTTATTTTTCCAAAGTTGTTCTCTGGTTATGTAATTGACTTGAGAATTTCATGTTAATATAAGTCACATCCCTTTCCATTTTTGTCTGTAAAAGTTGTTTAAAACACTTAGGCATGGAGGATCCATTTGAGGATTGTTATACTACTGTAATGGAGGTTTGATTACAGCGGTATCAAGGTTAGTTTTATTCATTTCCATATGTATATGTTCTTTCTCACATTGAATGGTTTGGGCATGGAGGATCCAGTCGAGATGTTGCAGTTGCAGGATGATGAAGGTTTGATCATACTACAGCTGTAACTGTGTCCCTTGTTGATCCATATTTTATGAGCAGAACAAAATGAATACAGATTATTGATAGGTTCTTAACACAAAATAATAGAGATACATTAAAATTGGTTTTCTATTCAATAACGAAATAAGATGAAACCGTAAAATGCAGCGGAAACAAGCTTGCTAGAATGGTGGCAGCTTCTCTCTGAGAAGAGATGTGACGGAAGCACGCATTCGCAAGAAGAAAATTACAATGAGGCTCTGAAGTCATTTTTACAATAAGAAATAATTCCAAAAACCCTATACATCCAAAAACCTAACCCTAGGAGATGAAACGTCAAAATTCATGTGGGCCCCATTTGGGTAATTTAGTACATCAACTTCTCGGGGTCGTAACTTTTTCATACGATCTCCGTTTTAGGCGTGTGATAGCTCATTGGAAAGGTATCATCGAGGATATTCATTTTGGGGGATCAATCATGCCTTTGGATATAATTTAGGATATTTATACCGAAAAACCTTCATTTAGGTCGTCAAAATGGCCCCGGAAGTTAAAACTACTAAAAATAGTAAATTGCCAAAATTGTCAGAAAATTGTTTTGAGCCAGTTGGAAAAGGTGGGTGGCCACCGATATCCATATGGATCAATCCTCCCTCCTTAGGAAGAAATTGTCTCCATTGCGTTGAGGTCCCCCATCAAATGAGGAAATTTCTGCTGAATTTGGCCCCGGGTGAGCCACTTGCCTTGGTGCAGGAGCTGCCCTAATTTGACGACTGTATAAAGTTAGATCCTTTGTTGTCGAGTTCCCTTGATCTATATGTCCACAATAATATCATTGGATTCTTGTTGTATTCAATCAGGGTTGAGGTATTTTGGCTTCATCTGTTCTGCTACTTCTAAGGTTTCCAATAATGGTGGGAAATAAGGGCGAAGGAGATCCATGTTGAAAACTGGGTGTAGGCCAAGGAAAGGAGGAATGTTGAGCTCAAAATCATTATCCCCCATGGCCTTGTTGATAGTGTACGACCCATAATGGAGTGGGAAAATCTTCCGATGGGATCCTGTAAGGCATTATTTCTGCAAGTGCAACCAAACTTTGTCTCCCACCTAAAACTTATGTGGCACCCGATGTTGATCATGGTGTTGTTTATACTTTTAATTGGACTTTTCTAGGATATCTTGAACTTATTGGTGGATGTGCTAGATCTTCTCAATGAACTAGGTGGATTTTTTAGCTTCAGTTGGAGCAGGAGATGAGTCGGTCGAGGTGACCGCAAAGGGAAGTGCAACATCTATGGGACCCAATGATTGGAATCCCAACCCCACTTGAAAGGGGTTTTGGTCGAGCTATGTAGGGCTCGGTTGTAGCTATGTTGGAAATAGGGAATGATCTCATCCCATGTGTGAGGGTGATTTGAATTATACATGCGAAGGATATGAACAATCATTTGATTTACAACCTCGGTTTGGTCATCTGCCTAGGGGTGGAAGGTTGTGGATTTGGTGAGCTTAGTGTCCAGTAGTGACCAGAGGCTTGACTAGAATGTGCTGAGAAATCAACTATCCCAATTTGAGACAATGGTTTGTGGGATTCCAAAATTTACCGAAACTCATTCAAAGAAGAGATTGGTAGTGGCCTCTGTTGTGATGCTCTTCTTGTAGGCAACCAAAATTTCCATCTTAGAAAAGCGATCAACAACCACAAAAACACATTCATTTCCGCACTTGGTGGATGGGAGGCCTGACATGTAGTCCATTGAGATGGATTCCCATGGCCTGTCAGGAGTAGGAAGAGGGGTGTACAGGCCCTATTTCTTAGTGGTCAGTTTGTCAATAGCACAGGTAGTGCAGGACTTGATATACTTGTTGACTTCCTGTCGAAGTTTCGGCTAGTAGAAATGTTCATGTAGCATTGCCATTGTCTTTTCGATGCCAAAGTGTCCTGCCACCCAACTGTAGTGGGCTTCCCATATCAGCTTCTCTCACTCACTTGATGGAACAAATATATGGCTCAGACGACACAAAAATCCATCCTAAAGATGGAAATTATCGACAACTGCATTTGCACCCAACATTTGGTAGGTGGTGGCAAAGTCAGGGTCTGTCTCAAAGAGTTGGGGCCATCCAGATGTCTCATGGCCACAAGAGTCTAGCACTGTGGTGAGTGTCATGACTGGAAGTCTACTGAGGCAATCAATGACATGATTGGTGCTTCCTGTTTTATACTTGATGTTGAGGTGGAATTTCTGCAAGTATGTGGACCAATTTTGATGGCGCTCATTCTGCATTTTCCCTTGTGTCTGCATAAAATATAGTGGCTTATGATCAGTGTGGATGATTTTCTCCTTCCCAAGAATGTAATGTCTCCACTGGCGGCATGCTTGCACAATGGAGTACATTTATTTTTCGTAAGTAGGGTACTTATGGACAGTATTTGACAGTGTATCACTATGATAGGCCATGGGGTGGTCATGCTGAGTGAGAACGATGCCCACATCATAGTCTAAAGCATCTGTCTCAATCTCAAAGGGATGTTGTAGGTTTGGTAGTGAAAATACTGGGGTTGAGTACAAGCACTGCATTAAATCATTAAACACTTGTTGTTGGGACAGGCCCCACACAAATTTTGCCTTACCACCACCCCTTTTTATTTGGCTTAGGGCCCATGCAATATGGGAGAATCCCAACATGAACCTGTGGTAGAAATTGGCAAGGCCCAAGAAGCTCTGAAGCTCAATGAGTGTTGTTGGGGCTGGCCAGTCATGGAAGACTTGGAACTTGGTTGGATCCACATGTACGTCATGTTGATCAATGATGTAGCCCAGGTAATGGACTCTGTCCATGCCGAAGGAGCATTTTTCCAAGTTGTCGTATATCTTGTGCTACCGCAGGGTGTGCAGAACCTGTTGAATATGATGCAATTGTTCGACCCAAGTCTTGCTGTAAATTAGAATGTCATCCAGATACACCACTACAAAAGTATTGGTGAATGGTCACAGGATATCATCCATCATCCTCATGAGAGTGGATGGAGAATTTTTCAAACCAAAGGGCATTACCAACCATTCAAAAAGGCCTTCCTTTGACTTGAAGGTGGTCTTCCATACATTTGTTTATTCTATCGGGACCTAGTGGTAGTCAGACTTCAGATGAATCTTACTAAAGTGTTTTTCCCTTGTGAGTTGATCAAGGAGGTCATCAATTCAGGGAATCAAGTACCTGTTTCTGACTGTGATTTTTTCCAGAGCCCAGTAATCAATACATAGTCACCAGGTTCCATCTTTCTTCTATACTAGCATGATTGGGCTCCCACAAGGTGATGAGCTGGGGAAAATGTTCCCTTTTTGGAGTAGTTCTTAGATTTGTCGCTTGATCTCCTCATTCTCTAACAAAGAGTGATGATAGATTGGCCCATTGGGCAGTGGTGTGCCGAGGGTCATATCGATGGGGCTCTTGACTTGGCAGTGCAGAGGTACCCCAGTAGATGAGGAGAAGATATCCTAGTATTCTTCCATGACCTTATCTACTTGCTTCTGTTGTGTGGAGAGGTTGGTCACAGAGACCCTGGATGTGGCTGTGATATTTCACTTATTCTGAGAGTGAATCACTAAGAAGACAAACTTCCCCATTTGAGAGATGACCTTCTTGCATTGCTTAGCAGAGATCAAGGAAATAACACTAGGTGGGACTTCCTTGGGTATCCTGTACAATTTCCTGTTCAAAGTAATAATAATACTATGAGGCCTAGACTCATATACAGCATGATGTTTCCATAAAAAAGGTTGGCCCAAAATAACATCACAAAATTCAAGAGGATCAACATCACACAATACCTCATCTTTGAAGGGCTTGATGATGTATGACAGTCGACACTGTTGGCTGATGTAGAGATTGCTTCCTTGGCGGAGCCATATAATGGTGTAGGGTTGTGGGTGTAGCATTGTTGGCAAGGCCAACCACTTGAAGACATATGCTGAGATGAGGTTCTTCTGTCTACCGCTATCAATGATGAAGTGAAGCGGGGTGCCTTTTACCCACATCTGTGAGTGGAAGAGGCACTCTTCTTCTTCTCTCTCGTCTAGTTCACCGGGAAGGAGCTTGGTGGTAACAACAGTGGAAATGGGTTCCGCGTCAATGATCCATATTCCCATTTCTAGTTCTGGCTCAGAGTTAGAATCTACATCTGATTCAGAGGCTTTCACTTCGGCCACCAGTGACTACTTTGAGTGGTAGTCAACAATGTTATGCCAAGGGCTCTTATGGAAGTCACACCACTTCCCTATATCTTTCTTTGTCTTTTTGGTGTCCTTCTTTTCTTGTGGCTTGGACTGGTTGTCCTGATACTATCCATATTTTCTATGTCCTTTTTTCGGTGGGTTGGGGCCACCCTTTCCTGGATTTTGTTGTGAGGGGTTCCCAGGCCCAAATTGTCGCGTCTTTTGTTTGAGCTTATGCTCTATTTTGATGGCATATCGGTAGGTCGGGCCCAATGATGAGATGCCCAGAAATTCCATTTCGGTCTGGATGTGTCTATGAAGAGCACCATGATACTTGAGCACTAGATGTCACTCTGAATATTTGATACCCAACTTGGTGCACAAGGTATGGAAGATATTTGTGAAATCTAGCACTGCTTGGTCTCTTGCTTGCCGCATTGTGGTCCATTTAGTATACAGGTTGTCATAACTTCTGAAAGGGTAGTATTGTTCCTTAATATCATTCCTAAAGGATTCCCAAGTGGTCATGACTAAAAATAGTGAGGTTTCCTCTATTTCCATTTTCTCACAAAAAGTTTCCCACCAATATTTGACATGGGGAATGACTTTGAGGTGCACAAAAGTAATCTTTTCTCTATTCGAAAAGTTATGGATAGAAAAATACCCTTCTAGTAGATTCAACCACTTATCTACAACATATGCATCTATCTAACCTTCAAATATAGGAATATATAAGTTTATTTGTACCTTGAAGGGGGCAATGCCTCTGTTCGAAGAAGATGTGTTTCCTGTTGGTAGCCACTGAAGGATTTGCGCGAAACTATCCATCATATCGTTCCTCTTTTTCTTGAGGGATTACTCAATCAATAGTTTGAAAGGATTTCTTGTCCTATCATATTTATTTTTACCTACCATGGGAGTTCACTTGGGCATGCGAGAGCTTTTGTCCTCAAGAGAAACAAGCTCGAGACCCAACTCTTTGTACTCCGACCTCGTTGGGGACATGCATTAAGACGACAAGGAGAAGAATGCTATGATACCATTGATATGGATTTTATGAGTAGAATGAAATGAATACATATTATTAATAGGTCCTTAACAAAAAATAAAAGAGATATAGTAAAACTGGTTTTCTATTCAATAACGAAATAATATGAAACTGTAAAATGCAGCGGAAACAAGCTTGCTAGAATGGTGGTGGCTTATATCTGAGAAGAGATGTGACGGAAGTGTGCATTCACAAGAAGAAAATTACAATAAGGCTTTGAAGGCATTTTTACAATAAGAAATAATGCCAAAAACCCTATACATCCAAAAACCTAACCCTATTATATGAAGCTCCAAAAGTCATGTGGGCCCCATTTGGGTAAGTTAGTACATCAACTTCTCGGGGTTGTAACTTTTGCATACGATCTTCGTTTTAGGCGTGTGATAGCCCGTTGGAAAGGTATCATTGAGGATATTCATTTTGGGGGCTCAACCATTACTTTAGCTATCATTGAGGATCTCTATCCTGAAAAACCTTCATTTAGGCCCTCAAAATGGCCCCGGAAGTTAAAACTGCTAAATATAGTAAATTGCCAAAATTGTCAGAAAATTGTTTTGAGCTAGTTGGAAAAAGTGGGTGGCCACTAATATCCATATGGATCACTTGTAGACATATTGATGTGTCTGAACTTGAGCTTAAGAATTCTCTTGATCTTGGGTTTTCTTCTCTGATTTTTTGTAAGGCCTGATGCCCAGAGCAATATCCTTCACCCTTTCTCCTAATTTTTCCCTCTACTCTCGCTTTAAGTCAACTTACTGACTGAGGTTAATGTGGCCCTCACTTCCCTGTGCATTTTCCGTCTAGTTTTGTGTTGAACATATTTCATGTTGTTGAGTTTTGGACATTGACCATCCACATTTAAACCAACATCCACCCCAAACACTGATGAGCCTTAGGCTTACCTCTACAACAATCCATAGGTGACTTCCAATGCTAACATTTCTAGCGTTGTTGTCGAAGATGAAATTGAAGATTTAACCTGGGATAGAACAAAAAATCTTACTGATTTTGAAGGTGAATCATAACTCAGTACATCAAATATTGTAACTATGCACCTCGCAACTCTACTATGGCGACTCCACTATTTTAGTGTGGCTATTTCTAGCTACACCTGTAGCCCCTCAGAGAGCACAACGATCAAATCTGGTCTTTGATGGTGAACAAATACCAGACACACTCATCCCGTGCATAATTCACCTAATGAATCCATGGTTGAAGAATCGATTGATGACTCCATTGGTTCGAAATGGAAAGAATCATGGGTTGGAGGTTTTCTCCCTTTAATTTTTTTGATGTTCCTAGTTTTCCCAATGTTGTTCCTTCTCCAAATGAATGGAATGATTATTTTCCTAAATTTAGAGAGAATAGAGAGGACAACCCTGCTCAACATCTTAGAGAGTTTCATGAACTCATGCACCAGTGGGAGATACATCATGAGGATGTATTAATGAATATGTTCATGTTCTCGTTAGCAGGGGATGCTCGTGGGTGGTATCATTCTTTAACCCCTTCTATCATTTCTTCACTAGGAGAATTTCATGCATATTTCAACACTCATTGTTAGAAGTTTTATCCATCTGAGTTATTTTTTCATAGTTGTTGTGAGGGATACAATGATTGTATTCATGATAGAGCTACTTCTTCTGCAGGTTGTGAGGATGATCCATTGATCCTGATGACTTGGATCAAAAATCAATTCTTTCTCTTCCCTGTTCATCTGCATCAGAGGAAAGTTGTGAGGATGAAGGTTGTGAGGAGGAAGGATATTCTCTGAGTGGGATGATGGAGTTCATGCAGTCTCTTTCTATAGATTTAAAGGAATTGAAGGCAAAACATGAGTGTTTCCTTTTTGAAGAAAATGCAGAGGATTTTCCAGCCCTAGAAGCAGATGTTCTTGGCATCCCTATGAAGGATTATGATGAATATTTCATGACTGTAGGGGCCCTGCATTCTTCTCCTGAGGTGTCTGCTATCCCTATCTTTGATGATTATTCAAAAGGAGAGCAACAAATACCTGTATCACAGTTTGTTGACTAGAGGAGAAACCAGCCTATATATGATAGCTATGAATCAGATTCTAAGCTGGATATGTAGGATATCCAAGAGAACATAGCAGAGTCTTATCCTCTTTTTCTTAAAGGATATTACCATGAGGAAATAAACCCTCCCGGGCTTGAAGAAGACACTGAGGAGCATGACAAAGAGTAGAGCTTTCCCACTGGTCCTGTTTATGATGATTATGAATCTGACCCTTGGGAGAGCTAAGAAGAAGAACTAGAGGAGAAGAAAAAGGGGAAGTTTATCTCCTATCTAGAGCCTTTCAGCAATAATCCATAATTTGAGGACAATCATCATGTATCATCTTCCCATTTTCCCATGCCTACCCATGATATTCAGCCCTGTATGAGCAGTTGTGGAGAGGAGAAGTATTTATGCTACCAATTTCACATAAATTTTTACTCATTCTATGAGCCTGTCAACGAGTACCTGCAGTGGCATTTCATTCATTCCTTGGAGCCACCCTATTTCATCTTAACTTCATCCTTCGAAGAGGAGCTGAAGGGTGTAATTTTTCTACTGTCATGGTTGCATCATATACTAGTGATCACTGACAGAGTAAAGTAGCTTCCATTCAGGAAGTTACTTGATTGTCTATGGTGGAAATTTTCTTTCACCTAGAACCATGTAAAGTTTGATTAGTTTAGGATTGTACATAAATAATCTCCTTGGATCCCTTGTATGTTTTTTTTCATCTTATATTTTGGCATATATTCCTCAGCAGGGTGTTTTGAGCTTGACTCCATAACCCAACAGAAGGCGACTGGAACTGTAGAAGGAGATCTTAAAGTCTTGCAGTGAGGACTCTATACCCCATGGAGCCTAATGTTATCACATATTCTTGCAAGGGAGAGTTTTTCGTTTGGATTTGGCCCTTGGGTGAAAAAATGCAAAGAATGGGGTTAAAAATACACTAAGTGGCTCTTATCCTAGGTCCGTTGGAGTTGATGTGACCATTTGGCATGTTATGATAAGAGGCACATAGATCTGGGTGGCTGAGATTTACGCACTCCAGATGGACGATCATTGGCCATATCAAGGCCTCAACATGAGAGGTCGATAAAAAATGTAGAGTGGGCTGAGAAAAAACCATGGTTTTGTGGAAGCACTATGTGTCAACCAGAGACACACATTGGGCCCAAAAGAGGGGAAGAATGAAACCAATTTTGGCAGCCCCGATATGCACATATGTGTATAACACCCTATTTTGGGTTAGTAAGTGGCCACTCCACAGTTGTTCCACCAACGCCTTTCCTCCACTCCATCTTTCTCCTCTATCACATCTCCCCTTCCCATCTTCTACCACCTGTACCACTTCATTCCATGTCACCTCCGTCCCATTACACCTCAACTCCCACCTGTGTCACCCCGCAGTTTCTCCCCATCCATTGTGTCTCGTCCACCTAGCCATTGCACAACCCAGTATCCTTCCCAGAGTGATAGTCATTCCTACAGATCCACATCCACATCCACGAATTCCTAACCATCCCTTCAAGAATCCAACTCAACTCCAGATGGAAGAACATAGAGGCTGCCAAATTCCACAGGTACAGTGATGACTTGGGCCTTCCTGGGTCTTGATGAAGCAGTTATTGAGGTTGGTGGTGGTGGTTGAATGTCATCTCCCCCATGAATGGGAGTCATAATGGTCTGACTGTGGAGGCAGACTGTGAGTAGATAGTCTGATATTGTGTGCATAAAGAGACTGTGTGCATAGTCTGAAAAAATAGGGTATTGAGGAAGAAGAGTAGTCAAGGTTGCATATGGTAGAGGAAAATGTGTGCTTAGAAATTTGCAGAAGCAGTCTGACTGAAGTGACATAGTGCCATGGAAACTCGAGCACGCCTCTGCTAAGAATGACGAATATTTTTGAGTATATAGGTTGGAGTTCTATGATTTTGTAAGGGTATTTGGTTGAGTAGATCTCCCAATATGTAATTTTGTTCTCCCACAACTATTCTTTGGTTATGTAATCGACTTGAGAATTTCATGTTAATAGAATTCAACTCCCTTTCCATTTTTTTTTGTAAACGTTGTTTAAAACACTTAGGCATGGAGGATCCTGTCGAGGATCATTATACTACTGTAATGGAGGTTTGATTACAGTGGTATCAGGGTCAATTTTATTCATTTCCCCATGTATATTTTCCTTCTCACATTGAATGGTTCGGGCATGGAGGATCCAGTTGAGTTGTTGCAGTTGTAGGATGATGGAGGTTTGATCATACTACAGTTGTAACTGTGTCCCTTGTAGACATATATCGGTGTCTAAACTTAAGCTTAAGATTTCTCTTGATCTTGGGTTTTCTTCTTTGAGATGCTGGAAGGCCTGATGCCCAGAGAAGTCTCCTTCTCCCTTTCTCCTAATTCTTCCCTCTACTCTCGCTTTAACTCAACTTACCGACTAAATTTAATGTGGCCCTCACTTACTTGTGCATTTCTCGTTCAATTTTGTGTTGAACATCTTTCATGTTGTTGAGTTTTGGCCATCGACCATCCACATTTAAACCAAACTCCACCCCAAACACTGATGGGCCTTGGGCTTACCTCTGCAGCAATCCAGAGGTGACTTCCAATGCTAACAGATACTATTGCAAATCTTGAGAGTATGATTTATGGGACATGTTCTTCATTTACCTTCTCTTTATTCACTTGTTCTTTATTCAACTATTCTTTCTTTCTTTTTCAAACCTTCTTGCATCTAACAACAACATTTTCTTTCATGGAATTATCCATCATGCTTCAACAATCATGAGCTATATGTTCATATTTGTGGAATTTGTAAAATTCAATATTTTGTGGAGCCACATAAACATTTTTTTCTTGACCATTTCTTCCATCAGCTCTGCAATCTACAACTTTATGTCCAAATTTATTACAAGTAAAAAATTGACCATAAAAGAAACTTTGATACCTACAAGTGGATGATGTTTTTTGTGATGTAGTCCTTTTGAATTCATGCCTTGGATGATCAAGATATTCTCTTCTATTGTTTCTTTCACAATTATTGAAGCTTCTTTGCTACATGAAAGTGGAGGGTCTTCTTTTATATCCATCTCTTATGTAATCTTCTTGAGTCTTCTTCATTTCCAGAATGTTCTATTTTGAGGGCTCGCATACTTCCTTTTTGGTAGGGCCTTTGATGAATTCTGCATAACTCTTAGCCTTATATTCATTATTCCTTTATAGTAACCTGTAACATTTCTCTTCAACTTTATTTACTAATGGTGTGGATTTTTCTCTCTCTTCAATGTTCTTGCTTATCTTGACAACTTTAACTCTTAATGTGAAAACTTTTTCTTCAAGCTTCTCAAAATATTCTTCTTTCTTCATCATCTAGATCTTCATGACTTCTTCTATTCTCTTTGCTTCTTCAAATTGGGTCTTCAAGGAGACAATTTCTTCTTCAAGTATTCTTTCTTGTTGACTGAATTTTTCTTTAAGATTATTTAAGTCCTCAAATATTTGCTTGAGATGGATAGTCAAAATCATTTCTCTCTTCTTTGCTTACTTTCTTTGTGCTACTATTTCGGCTTCCAAAAATGACTTTTCTTTCAACTGATCTTTGAGATTTTCTTCAATCACTCTAGATTCTTCTACTTGTACTTTTAGGTTTGTAATCATTTGTTGGACTTATTCAGAGTTAGGATTTTGAGAACCCTTATTTAGCTCGATCAAATATTCCTTGACTAACTTGTTCTTCCTTCTTTCTTTCATTAGTTCGTCTAAAGAGTTGATTAATTATTCTTCAATATTTACTATGCCTTCTTCAAAATATTCTTCTTCTGAATCTATTTGACATAAAGAGCATATTTATTCTCATTTTTTTGCAACATATTCTTTATTTTGATTATCATTCTCTGTCTCTATTATAGAATGGGATTTATTAAAGTATATATTATGTATCTTATCCCAAAGCTCTTTGGTTGATGAAAAATGTTCCAATTTGACTTTAACTAAATCATATTATCCTATTTTAGTTCTAATACTTTTGCAATCAATGGTATTTTGGTGATATTCTTTCAGATTCATCACAACAGTTTATATATCAAAGTTTCAAACCAAGAAAATTTGGTCCATCATCAGGAAAATATATATATATTTTCCTGATGTTGGACCACATTTGCTTGGTATGAAACATCAATTTATAAACTGTTGCGATGAATCTGAAAGAATATCACCAAAATCACATAATCTTTCCAAGATCAAATCCATTGCAATTTTGTTGTTTCTTTTCAATTCCTTCTTGGCTGCAATCTTCATAGGTTTCTTTGTAACAGTGTATCCTGACACAATTGATTTCCAAACATCATAACCTTGTGCCTGTTAAACAAATTTCATTCCTTTTCTCCACAGATCATACCTCAAGCCAATCTCACCATCAAACCATGGTGTTCCACTAACTCTGTATCCATTACCTGTAATATCCATGATCTACCTTTCAGTTGTTAAACTATTTGTTGAAGGACCTGCTCTGATACCAATTGTTGGAATACTGAGAGGGAGGCATGAATCAGTATGAGCACTTTTTACCACTTTCAATCACAATATATAAACCTTAACTTTATCAAAAGTATTCAATAGTTTATCACTTATACATTCAGTATAGTATTGCATCATAAACAATATCATTCTATTGGACATGGTGTTATGGTGTTGGCATTGATGTCAAAGAAGGCCAATATGATCAATTTTGGACATGGTATTATGGTGTTGGCATTCATTTCAATAAAATCAATATGGTATTGTCATTATATGTTTTGGAGATCCTAAATATCAGGAGAGATAACGTAGTAGGCTGCATAAAAGACATAGCGTGAGGTGCAGAGGAATCCAATATAAAATTAAATATCAGGAGAGGAAACATATTATGTTGCATGAGATCATAACGTACAATGTTAATACCTTTGGAAAGGTTGAAGGAAATCTCAGGAAAAGGAGTACCTTAAGGAAGTTCTATTGGGATCTAATTCCCAATAGATAAACTAGAGAACACCCTCATAATTGTGAGGAAACTCAGTTACATTCAAGAGATATCACAATCATCGATTGCTTACCAAAGGCACAAATCAATGATCTTGGTTCAGTTGGAATCCTAGTATAAATCTAAAGGGGTTAGGAGGAATCTTATTCATTGATGATTTTTTTAGGACAATATAGGACTGTTGGATCAAGATGGAGCCATAGGTTGGGAGAAATTAAATCCCAACCATTAGATCGGGATAAATAATACTCAACCATAGATCAAGAACAATAGGACTCCATAAATTTTCCACTTCAGAGAACATTAGAGACAAGGAAGAATCACGAACTCGTGAATCCACGAACTCACTTCGACCGTCGGATCAAAGGAAGAGCTGGGAAATCCTGTCAATTGTTGATCAAGCATAGTGGAAGGATAGGATAAGAAGGTCCAAAGGCATGAATTCTCATGGTAAATAAAGGTCATTATATCAATACAAGGGAAGACCTACGGAGGTAAATCTATTCAACGTTTCAGTGATAAATGGATGTAGGAAGGAGTCACAATATCCAAAAATCCTAGATTCACCAAAATATTGCTAGTTGTCGGATCAAGAATGAGGTTGATCTAGGTGGATATCAGTGGCCACCCACCTTTTCCAACTGGATCAAAACAATTTTCTGATAATTTTGGCAATTTACTATTTTTAACAGTTTTAACTTCTGGGGCCATTTTGAGGGCCTAAATGAAGGTTTTTCAGGATTGAGATTCCCAATGATGCCCAAAAAAAGTATTGATCCCCCAAAATGAATCTTCTCTATGATAACTTTCCAATGGTCTATCATATGCCTAAAATGGATATCGTATGCAAAAGTTAAGACCTTGAGAAGTTGATGTACTAACTTACCCAGAGGGAGCCCACATGACTTTTGGTGCTTCATCTTAGGTTTTTGGATGTCTAGGGTTTTTGGAATTCCTGTTTATTGTAAAAACTCCTTCAAAGCCTCATTTTAATCATATTCTTGTGAATCAGTTCATCCATCACATCTCTTCTCAGAGATAAGCTTCCACCATTCCAACAATCTTGTTTCCACTGCATTTTATAGCTTCATCTTTTTTCCTTATTGAATAGAAAACTAGTTTTACTGCATTTATGTTATTTTGTGTTAAGCACCTATTCATAAGATGTAGCCATTTTTTTCTTCTCATAAAATATGGATCAGTGGTATCAGAGCGGTTTTCTCCCTGTCATCTTAATGCATATCCCCAATGAAGTCAGAGTACAAAGAGTTGGGTCTCGAGCTTGTTTCTCTTGAGGAAAAAATATCTTGCATGCCCAAGCGACCTCTCATGGAAAGAGAAACAAAATATGATAGGAAAAGATATACATTCAAAATCTTGATTGAGGAAGCCCTCATGCAACAAATGAATGAGATGATGGATAGTTTCACGCAAATCCTTCGGCGGATACCAACAGGCGACGCATCTTCTTCGAGTGGAGGTGCCACCCCCTTCAAGGTACAAATAAACTTAGATATTCCTATATTTGAAGGTCATATATACAAGAATTTTGTTAACAAGTTATTGAATCTACTATAAGGGTATTTTTCTATCCATAACTTTTCGAATAGAGAAACGATTACTTTTTCTCTCCTCAAAGTCGTCCCCCATGTCAAAGATTGGTGGGAAACTTTATGTGAGTAAAAGGAAACAGAGGAACCCTCATTATTTATAGTCATAGTTACCTGGGAATCCTTCAAGGATGCTATTAAGGAAAAATAATACCTTGTCGGAAGTTATGATGAATTATATACCAAATGGACCACACTGTGGCAAGAAAGAGACCATGCAGTGCTAGATTTCACAAATACCTTTCATACCTTATGCACCAATTTGGGTATCAAATATTCAGAGTGACATATAGTGATCAAGTATTATGACACTCTGTAGAGATACATCCATATTGAAATGAAGTTTTTGGACATCTCATCCTTGGGCGCAACCTACCAATATGCTGTCAAAATTGAGCATAAGCTCAAACAAAAGATGTAGAAATTTGGGCTTGAGAACCCCTCTCAAAAAAAGATAGGAAAGGGCAGCCTTAAGCCACAGAACAAAGGATAGAGAAAAAATGGACAGTATCAAGACAACCAGTCCAATCCGTAAGCAAATAAGGACACTGGAAAGACAAACAAAGATACCGGGAAGTGGTGTGACTTCCACAAGAGCCCTTGGCATAACACTGTTGACTGCTACTCAAAGCAGTCACTGGTGGCTAAAGTGAAATCCTCTAAATTAGATGTGGGTTTATACTCTGAGCCAGAACCAGAAAGGGGAAGATGGATCATTGATGTGGAACCCAGTGCCACCATTGCTACCACCAAGCTCCAGCCTGGTGAACCAGATGAGTCAGAAGAAGGAGAACGCCTCTTCCATTAAAAGATGTGGGTAAAAGGAACCCCACTGCATTTCATCGTGGATACTGGTAGCCAGAAGAACCTCATCTCAGTAGAGGTCATCAAGCAGCTGGCCCTACCGACAACACTACACCCACAACCCTACACCATTGGATGGATCCACCAAGGAAGCAATCTTTTCATCAACCAATAGTGTCGACTATTATATGACATCAAGCCCTTCAAAGACGAGGTATTGTGTGATTTTTATCCTCTCGAATTTTGTGATGTTCTTTTGGGACAAAATTATTTATGGAAACATCATGTTATATATGATTCTATGCCTCATAGTGTTATTATTACTTTCAACAGGAAATTGTACAGGATACCCGAGGTAGTCGCACCTAGTGTTATTTCCTTGATCTTTGCTAAGTAATGTAGGAAGATCATCTCTCAGATGGGGAAGTTTGTCTTCTTTGTGATTCTCTCTCAGAATAATAAAATCATCACAACCACATCTAGGGTCTCTGTGGATGACCTCTCCACACAACAGAAGAAAGTATATAAGGTCATGGAAGAATACTCATATATCGTCTCCTCATCTACCGGGTTACCTCTTCACTGGTAGGTCAAGAACCCCATCAATCTGACCCCTCGCGCACCACTTCCCAATGGTCCAGTCTATCACTTATCTCTGTTAGAGAATGAGTAGATCAAGAGACATATCCAAGAAATTCTCCACAAGGGGCACATCCATCCCAACTCATAACCTTGCGGGAGATCATGTTGGTACATAAAAAATATGGAACCTGGAGACTATGCATTTATTACCGTCTATGAATAAAATCACAGTTAGAAAATGGTACCTGATTCCCCGAATAGATGACTTCCTTGATCAACTCACGGGGGCTAAATACTTCAGTAATATAGATATGAAGTCCGGATACCACCAAGTCCTAATAGAACAGACAGATGTATTGAAAACCACCTTCAAGTCAAAGGAAGGCCTTTTTGAATGGTTGGTCATGCCCTTTGGTTTGATAAATGCTCCAACCAATTTCATGAGGATGATGGATGATATCCTGCGACCATTCACCAATAATTTTTTAATGGTGTTTCTAGATGACATTCTCATTTATAGAAAGATTTGGGTTGAACACTTGCAACATATTCAACAGGTTTTGCACACCCTGTGGTAGCACAAGATATATGCCAACTTGGAAAAATGATCCTTCGGCATGGATATGGTCCATTAATTAGGATACATAATTGATCAACATCGTTTACATGTGGATCCAACCATGATCCAAGTCATCCATGACTGGCCATCCCCAACCAAAGTCACTGAGCTTCAGATCTTCTTGGGCCTTGACAATTTCTATCGCAGGTTCGTGTTGGGATTCTCCCATATTGCATGGGCCCTTAGCCAAATAACTAGGGCTGGTGGTAAGGAGAAATTTACGTGGGGCCAGTCCCAACAACAAGCATTCGATGATTTGAAGCAGCGCTTATGCCCAGCCCCATTAATTTCAGTACCATACTTGCAACAACCCTTTGAGATCGATATAGATGCTTCAGACTATGCGGTGGGTGCCATTCTCACTCTGCACGACGAACCCATGGCCTATCATAGTGAAACACTATCAGATGTTGTTCGTAAGTACCCTAATTACGACAAAGAAATGTACTCCATTGTGCAAGCCTGTCACTAGTGGAGACATTACATTCTTGGGAAGGATAATCATCCACATTGATCATAATCCACTACAGTTAATGCAAACACAAGGAAAATTGCAGAATGATCTCCATCAAAAGTGGTCCACATACTTGCAGCAATTCCACCTCAACATCAAGTATAAAATAGGAAGCACCATTCGCGTCGTTGATTGCCTCAATAGACCTCCAGTCGTGGCACTCACCACAGTACTAGAATCCTATGACCATCATACCTATGGATGGCCCCAACTCTATGAGACAGACCCATACTTTTCCACCACCTACCAAATGTTGGGTGAAAACGCAGTTGTCAATAATTTCCATATTCAGGATGGTTTGTTGTGTTGTTTGGGCCATATCTATGTTCCTTCAAGAGAGAAAGCAAAGATGATCTAGGAATCCAACTATAGTTGGGTGCCAGGACACTTTGATGTTGAAAAGACAGTGGCAATGCTACATAAACATTTCTACTAGCCAAAACTTCGACAAGAGGTCAACAAGTATATTAGGTCCTGCACTACCTGTGCTATTTCCAAACTGACCACTAAGAAAGAGAGCATGTACACCCCTATTACTACTTTTGACAAGCCATGGGAATCCATCTCAATGGAATTCATGTCGGGCCTCCCATCCACGAAGCGGGGAAACAACTATGTTTTTGTGGTTGTTGATCACTTTTCTAATATGGATATTCTGGTTGCTTGTAAGAAGAACATCATAGTAGAGGTCACTACCAAGCTCTTCTTTGAACGAGGTTGGGTACATTTTGGAATCCCACAAACCATTGTCTCAGATCAGGACAGTCGATTTCTCAGCACATTCTGGTTAAGCCTTTGTTCACTGTTGGACACCAAGGTCACCAAATCTATGGCCCTCCACCCCCAGATAGATGGCCAAACTAAAGTTGTAAATCAAATGATTGTGCATATCCTTCACACATATAATTCAAAGAACCCTCCCACATGGGATGAGAGCCTTCCCTATGTCCAGCATAGCTACAACCAATCCCTGCATATCTCAACTGGCCATAGCCCCTTTCAGGTGGGGTTTGGATTCCAGCCATTGGGTATGATAGATGTTGCAATTCCCCTTATGGTCACCTCGACCGACTCATATCCTACTCCAACTAAAGCTGAAAAAGCCACCCGGTTCATTGAGCGGATCCATCACATCTGCCAATAGGTTCAGGATATCCTACAGAAGTCCAATGACAAGTACAAGCAGCGCCATCATCAACATTGGGTGCCACATAAGTTTCAGGTGGGTGACAAAGTTTGGATGCACTTGTAGAAAGAATTCCTTATAGGATCCCATCAGATGCTTTTCCCACTCTGTTATGGGCCGTACACCATCACCAAGGTTGTGGGGGATAAATATTTTTATCTCAACATTCCTCCTTCCTTGGCCTGCACCTAGTGTTCAACGTGGATCTCCTTCGCCCTTATTTCCCACCATTATTGGACACATCAGAAATAGAAGAGAAGATGAAACTAATAGAGCTCAACCCCGACTACATACAATAGGTATCCATTGATCATATTATGGACACAAAGATCAAGGGCACTCAACAACAAAGGATCCAGCTGTATCTAGTCGTCAAAGTAGGGCAACTCCTGCACCAAGGCAAGTGGCTCACCCAGAGCCAAATTCAACAAAAATTTCCTCATCTAATGGGGGAACTCAACACAATGGAGACCATTTCTTCCTAAGGAGGGAGGATTGATCTAGGTGGATATCGGTGGCCACCCACCTTTTCCAACTGGCTCAAAATAGTTTTCTGAATTTTGTCAATTTACTATTTTTAGCAGTTTTAACTTCTAGGGCCATTTTGAGGGCCTAAATGAAGGTTTTTCAGGATCAAGCTTCTCAATGATAGACAAAGGCATGATTGATCCCTGAAAATTAATATCCTTGATGATACCTTTCCAACGGGCTATCATATGCCTAAAATGGATATCGTATGCAAAAGTTACGACCCCGAGAAGTTGATGCAGTAACTTACCCAAATGGGGCCCACATGAGTTTTGGTGCTTCATCTCCTAGGGTAAAGGAAATACTAGGCTAGACTGAGACTATGAAAAAATTTCATAATGAAAAAGGAAGGATTCCCTCCAAGGATCCTACTTACTCCCACCACTCATAGAATCTCATTCCCCACATGCCTGTCCCACCCAAGGAATATACACCTTCACTTTTCCACAATCCATCGACTTCTCCACTTCCCTTCTAGGGCTTCAACAATAGTCTGAATCATGAATTCTCAGATATTTGTAGATAATACTGGATTCCCTCTAGGATAAATCACTTCCCCAACAATCTCACAAGCCTGACAACCTGCTTCTTCAATCCACGGGCCTGAAAACCCACCTCTTCAAAACCATAAGCCTAGCAACCTACTTATTTTTTCCATATCCTAAGTCCAACGGGTAACCACAGTAGAAATATTGAGTAAGGTAGGGTACGATCTCAACAAAAAGTACCAGTGCACGCAAGTTACAGAGGTTTACGATGGTAGAGGGTTCCATAATGGAAAAAAATGGTTGACTTCCTAATTGATCAGTGCATGAGGGAATGGGGAAAAATATCCCAAAAGAGATGAATTCTCCACATATATTTGTATGCGTCCTATATGACACATGGCTCTCCTAGAGCTCATTCCTCTCCCCAAAGGAACTTAGTGTTTCAGGATTAATCCGTAAGTGCGGACACAAACCGATCTCCCTAGATCCACCTGGATCTAGAACAAAACAGGACAGAATAATACACTTTCCCTAGATCTAGACTATTGAATGAAATAAGAGACAAGGATTATGGACATACCTTATGAATGATTTCCTTAGGTCTCTGTTGTTCCAAGCTTCACTCCAATGTTCTTGTCCCGTTCGGATCAGAACAGTTCAAACCAATCGAAGTGAAGGCAGATCAATATATTCAATAGCTAATCTATACATATGATCAAGGAGTTATGTAATAAAGTGACATCATCTTTATGGGAAAGGGACATATTACTGTATTGAATTAATTGAAAGTGAAACTTACAACCTGAGCCTTGATGTCGTAAGTCTCCTTTCGATGGATCCTAGCTATGACACACACACTTGCTCATGCATGAAGAAAATCAACTACTTTTGATGACCTTGCTATTGTCTCTAGTTGTTGTAGCATCAGTCCCTCATACATTCTTGCACCTATTCTCCAATCAATATATTTCTAGTCTACTTCTTGCTTCTTAACCTTTTCCATGAACAATCTCCTCAATATATAGGAGAAGATAGATTAGTTACTTGGATAGGAAATGATCCCAAGATATCAGGGAAACCAGTATTTAGATAACCATTCGCTAGCCAACTCATTCTTCTCGAATATTCCCTTCTAGAAGGCTCGATAACTTCATATTTTTCCTCTTTAATAAGATGTTCGCACCCTAGCAGTTAGGTACAGTGCGAACCCCTCACACTCCAACTTAATGCAGCCTAAGACAATCAGGCATTCTCGCAGGCAAGTATATAAGTAGCCTGCAAACCTCCTTTAAAAACATGATTTCTAGAAGAAGATAAATGTAACTTTTCTCAATAAAGTGTCCTTAATGAAGAGCTTGATTTTCCATCATCATAACATCATCATGGCATCATCACGATGACCAAAAGTGTGGATAAAAGAATGCCCCCCAAAGTCTGAGAGTGGAACCAGTGACAGTCGATGGACTTTGTAAGCTGCATGTGTGTGTCGAGAACTAAGAGCACATCTAATCAGAAACCTGCAAACATCTAAGCATCGGCAGAAAATCATATATACCAATTCTGAGGTAGGCATTCCCATACTCAGATCATAGACTGATGACATAATAAACAAAGGTCATGGCCACCAATCCTACACTGTGGATCCATGCCGTCACCATATAACACAGCCACCTGAATACACTGTGGATTTGTGCGACAAATTTTCGATCAAGATGACATAGCCATGAAACATACACAGTGGATCTATGTGTCGCAAAATATACATATACTCCATCGCAACCTGGATTACTAGGATAATATCTAGGGTCTTCAATCTCATCGCTCAAAGTATGAATCTAACCATGTGATTACATGTGTCAAAGTTGAACATGGTAGAAACCACTTGATTACCGGTCATTGATGTAACCATTAACAAGTGCAAGGGAAATCACCAATGATGTCAATGACTCCCAAGGTAATACAGTACAATCCATCAACTGTGAATAAATGAGTTGAGGTAAAACAACCGATGGAATATTTCAATCAAGGGCCAATGATGTAAACCCATTTTCGAAAACGAGGAAACTCGCCATTGAGGCATGCAAGCTCCAAGGTACTGAATAATTTCTAAGCCTTGATTCTGGATAATGTGTTGAAGTTGACGGAACAAGACTCGTCACAGGAGGTCCTTGATGTATCCCCCATCAATGACATGAAATGAGTAACAGAGTTTGAAAATGAAACAAAGCATGTGACAATTGGACTTTGGACACAGGGAAGGCCTACACGGAATGAAAGGATAACTGCAGATGGCCGACTCAATAGAGGTTTCAGACGGACTTCTCTTGAACATATGAACGACATGACCAATGATTTGGTAGCATTGACTCAAAGATGACACATGGAAAGACCTTTGTTATCACTGAAATTTCGTCTGCACATGGCGACAAGAACTCCACATCATCTGCACATAGCGACAAGAACTCTACATCATCAAAACAGCAATGAAGTCATTCATGGCACTATTCACAGCATTCCAGAAGGGTCAAATACTATACAAGAATTGAAAGACACTTCACATCATAAGGTGCGCGCGTATGCACGGGATAAGAACGTGTTGTGCGCGCTTAAGCGCACGATGCGCGATTGTCCACATGAAAAGCCGCGCATCTGCTAATACGGCACATTAAATGCTTAAGTCAGCTTCCCGACCGCCAATAGACCTTCGCCCGAGATGATTTGACATCCAGATCAGGGTCGGTCCTGCAAAAA
>JZKD02S0467801.1:217829-236466 GCA_000966675.3 Picea glauca
GCAGTAGCATACCCAGACATATGACCACCACATGCTCCTGAATGGCAGTCATTCAAAGCTTTCTCAGCTTTGTCAAAAGTCAAACAACGCCGAAAGACAGAGTCAATGCCTCGACGGTATAGAGTATCGCCGAGGATAATATAATGATGTGCTTGATAATGGATACGACGATGTTCGGCACTAGACAAAGCAGGCCAGAAAGTTTGAGTTTGGAGATATATAATGATATCCCGTACCAAATATCGTCAGTACTGATAAGGAAAAGTGACTCGTCAGGTAACGAATCGACTGCTACTTTTTCCGTGGCAGTGTGGGGAAAATCACAAATTAACTCAGCGAAAACCAAGGATTTCTTTGACGTGGCGCGATCGAATTCCAAATCAAACTCCTGAAGAATGACAATCCACTTGGAATACTTTCCCCCTAGCAATTGACGTGTCAATATATGTTGCATGGGGTTACAGTGTGAAATCACTATAGTCTTCCTGGAGAGAATATAATGGCGAAAATGTTGAACTGCTTGAACAGCAGCCAAAGCCAGTTTCTCAACATGTTGGTACTTGATTTCCGTGGATGATAAACTTCTACTCAAGTAATAGATAACATTTTCATCGTGGTTATCATCCTCCTGAATGAGGACCATGACGATAGTATACTCGGAAGAAGCTAGATAAAGAAAGTAATCCCGACTATAGTCAGGAGGGAAAAGAAGAGGATCTTTCGTGAGGGACAACTTTAAAGATTCAAAGGCGTTGTTAGCAACCTTATCCCAGACAAACTCTGAACCTTTCTTTAACAAATGTGTGAAACCACGAGTAATCTCTGCATAATTCGGGATGAAACGATGAAGAAAGTTTGCTTTCCCCTGCAAACTTTGTAACTGGCGCAGTGAAGAAGGAGGAGGGAGATTAAGAATCGCCTCAGCCTTAATAGGATCTACCCGGATCCCCTGACGTGAAACAGTGAACCTGAGAAGACGGTCGGACTCTACGCAAAAGATGCACTTATGAGGATTTAGACGGATGCGATAGAACCGGCAACGAACGAAAATTGCTCGGAGATGATTAGGGTGATCGACTTGGCGTAAAGAATGAGTTGGCAAATTGTCCAAATAAGGTTGAACAATATGCTTTATATCGTGAAACGCATAAGACATAGAACGATGAAACGTAGCACCTGCATTCTTAAGATGAAAGGGGAGTTTCCTATAGGCAAAAGTACCCCAAGGACAAATAAAAGCAGTTTTATGCTGGTCCTCAGGAGCGATGTTAATTTGATTATAGCCGGAGAATCCATCCATAAGGGAAAATATTTCACTGTTGGCACAGTCATCCACGATCTGGTCGATGAAAGGGGTTGGAAAGTTGTCCTTTGGACAGGATTTGTTAATATCCTGATAATCAACACAAACACATATACTACCACCTTTCTTATCAATCGGTACGGGGTTAGAAATCCATTCTTTCAAAGCCACGGGATAAATAAAACCGGCTTTGAGAAGTTTTTCAACTTCAAGTTTGATAGCTTCCACTTTACGTGGATGGACAGGACGGAGGCGCTACCAGACTGGTTTAGTTCCGGGGTACGCTTTTATCTCATGCGCGACAATAGTTGGGTCGATACCTGGCATCTCTTTGTAACTCCAGGCAAAGACATCACGAAATTCCTTGAACAAAGTAGTATAGGTGACAATTTCCTCTGGAGAACATGAAGCTCCAATATGAACATTTTCAACTATCCCAGGTTTAACCGAAATATCAATGGGTATCATGGGAGAAATATTGCTGAGGTTCCCTTCCGCAAACACATCACGTGTAGAGCCGGGAACGGTCGTTATGACAACAACGGTCGACGGAGTCGAAATCCGCTGATAATTCTTGAGAGTGTATTGTTCCAGAAATAGTATGGAACGATGATGCCCATTGTCCCAAGGTGTATCATCCATGACGGACATGATCATCTCATCGGTGGGAAAGATGACATGGAAAGGATCAGGAGACAACTCTTCAAGAGAGGGTGTAGAAGGTGTTGCCAATTGAATCGTGTGATAAGCAGACTCAATCGGACTTAACGGCATAACGTCGCCGAAACAAGGATGATCTCCTAGGTTAGGGACTATCCAAGGGTCAAAAGACATTGGAAGATCATGAGGGACGATGGAGATCATATTAATCGAAGAAACTAATGGGCATAGAATATCCGGTGGTGGTGGTATGGGAAAAGTACCCATTAACGAAGAGTCTTTTAAGAGACCGACTCCAACATTCTCATAACCCGGTGGGGTTTTAGCTATAAATAGCACGTTTCCGGTGCGAGTATCGGAATTAAAGAAGGCAAGTTGATCAACCGTAACGATCTTCCCTTGATGGGGAAAACGGACTACATGGAACAGTGTTGACACAACAACTTGCATGGAATCTACCCAACTATGACCAAGAAGAAGATTATAATCTAGGGGAGCATCGAAAAATTCCACTTCAACTTGGACAGTCTTACCTTCGAGAGTAACCAACAATGATGGAAGAACACCATAAGGCTTAAAACCCGAGCCATTGAAGGCTTTCAAAGTATTCTATGATTCAGTTAACGGAGGAGAGCCAATGGCTTTCCAACAAGTAACAGACATTACACACGTAGAGGCACCCTCATCAATAACAGTTACGCAGATGTTCTTGTTGGAGAAAATAAATTGTATCTGAAAAGCAAGCTGTGGGGGTAACCTTGGAACATGGTCTTCCAAGTCAAAGACTATCAAATTCGTATCTGTAGGATCAATTCCACCTATGGCTTTCAAAAGATCCCTTCGTTGTGCTCGACAAGACTGAAGGACTTCAAGGGTAGACATCGTTGAAGGTGCTTGGGCCAGATCTTCTACAATGCTATAGTTTTGGGTTGCACGAGCATGAGGATTGAATGCCGACTTATTAATGACACCTTTCAGGGGTCGTAGGACTGTATGAAAAGGACCGTTTGTAGGTGGATTTGATGGAGAGGGTTGTACCAAATCAGGAGGTAAATCGTCAACCTTCTCCTTAGATGGAGAATAGTCTTTAGCTCTAGTTGTGATGGCAATGTCATTGTTCTTAGAATCATCGGTGCACATCAAAACATATGATGTTGTATATGTAGAAGATTGGTCATGAATTACCAAGGAAGCCTGTTGCAGAGACGGGAAGGGTTGGGATAAGACTGTCGGCGTAGAGGGTTTAGGCGTTCCTTGAAGAAACTTATTAACCTTGACGTATCTAGGACAATCCTTCATGTAGTGATCGTCACCACAGCTAAGGCAAGGGTAGCGTGGTTTGGACTTATCCCGATCTTCAACAGGAGGGGTTTTAGTTTGCTCATTTTGATTATTATTTTTACTCTCCTTATTCTTGCCCCTCCCTTTCTTTGATTTATTTTTACCGGTCGACGTAGATTGAACAACGTTCACTTCAGAAGTTTTACCGGCGGGAAGAGAAGGAGACGGAGCATTTTGAACATTAGAAGAGTTGGACTTAGGGTTCGTTTTTGGAACGAAATGTGATTGGGTATGGGTAGTACCAATCACACCATCTACTGCATGTGAAGCAGCTGGGGTGGTTGAAGTGCTGGAAGTACCAGGACGAGGCAAGTCCAGTAATAGATTATACAGTGTTCCCATTTGCGAATAAACGAGATCAAGATACTAAGCATGAATTATCGCCTTCTCTTCTGTAACAACACCACCCATAGCGATGTCTTTAAAAATTTCATTCACAAAATATTTCGTAAACCATTCTGCCAGTAACTGATTAGGGAGTTCAAGATTAATGAGACGTCGCCTCCTTCGCCACTCATGAATATGATCTGATATATGAGTGCCCTTTGTTTGTTTGAAGGAAGTTAAAATCTCAGTCCCAGTATCGTAACGGATCGGTAACTGGTAGTGTGTGAGAAAGGCCATAGAAAGGGTGTGAAAATCGAAAAAGAAACCTCGTGGTAATTCAATGTACCACTTCGCAACAGCTCCAGTGAGGGTTCTCTGAAAAAGACAGAGACGAATGGAGTCTTCCATCAATGAATTGGATGAACACCATAAATGAAAAGTCATGACATGATTATTAGGGTCCTCTCCCGCCTTGCCATCGAATTTCAGAATATCCCATGGAAGATTTGCAGAAATAGCAGGCCATTGAGGAGAGTGATGAATAGGATCATTCAGAATCCTAGACAAATATGGCAAATCCAAAGTAGAAAGTAAAGGAAACTGGCGGTTTACTTGCGGGTACTGATGGCTTTGGGGCAGAAGCCCTGTTGGAAAACTAGTAGGACCATAAGTAGACTGTCCATAGAGGGAATTCCCTAGTTGACTCTGTGGTGGATGGATAGGGTAGTAACCCCAAGGATTGTAACCTTGAGTTTGAGTAGGGACCTGGGGTTGAGTAGTCTGACTCGTACCCCAAATAGGATTAGTTACCCCCGGATAAGGTTGACCTACTGCAGGGATAGTTTGTTGCCCCCCAGCATTTTGTGGAAAATTTTGCAGAAGTTGATTCCAATACTGGGCCAATTCAGGAAGAATATTTTGTCCAAAAGTGGAAGTTGGTCCACCTACTGTAGGTATAGTTCCGCCCAGAAGTTGTGTACCAACCGTGGGTTTCATAGTAACTGTGTTGTGTTCGGGAAAAGGAAAAGGAACCGTACCACCCTGTCCACCAACAAAAATTTGTGGGTTTGGTGCAACAGTTGGGATAGTACCACTAGGGTTAGGATTACCAGAAGGAAACTGAGGGAGTGTCGGAATGAAACCGGGAATAGGATACCCAGGAAAAGGAGGACCACCTGGAGAACCGGTTGGGGTTTGCGGAGGTGTTGGATTGGCAGAATTCAACAACGCATTTAGCACATGGTAGCTGGGTGGTAACATCGGGATGATATCGGGAATTCACTGGGTATTGATAGGAGCTAGATTAGCTGCAGTAATTTTGGTTTGGACACTCATAGTATTAGCAAGATGGGCCATCTCAGGAGGAAGAATGAAGCGGTAAGTAGTAGTCTCTGGTGTAGTTTCTGTCTCAGAAGTCACGGGAGGGTTGATTGCGTAGACAGGGGGTGACTCAGTACCAAAAATAACTCGACGGAAATTACCTTACCAAAAAGGATCTTGGCCTACTACACCGTTGGAAGGCCCACCAGTTGATTCAGAAGATGTAACAATGCTTTCTTCAGAAGGATTTACTCGTCCAATAGGTCGTTCACCTAGACGAACGTGATAGTCCTCTATAGTATTGGTAATTTGAAAATCTCCTAGAGAATCAGTGTGTTATACCTATGGAGGTGGTGTAGAAACATCTTGGACTTCACTTGTGTCCACGTGTGGTGGAATAACAACAGGGACTTCACTCTGGTGAGGAGAGCCCTCGGGGGTACCCTCAGGTGTTGCGGTATGCAAGGGTTGTGAAGCATCCGGATGTTCTAAGGATAAACCTTGCATCCTACATGAACATCATGGGGGAGCAATTGTAAACAAGTGAAAAGCTCTGAGAAGAAAATCCTATGGTCAACTTCGAGAAATAACACACACTAGTAAGAAAAAAAAATAAAAATCTAGAAGGCAATCACCAGCAAACAATACCTTCTAATTTCGAAGCCACTAGTTGGTGATGAAATCCAACGTCGTAACAACGAGACGAGAAGGGGCGGGGCTAAGGTGGAAAAGTTACGTTGACGACCTGCTTAACAGACTTACGCCCTGGTGCAAGCTCCCACACATAATCATGGGTATACCCTCCAAGGAGCCCGAGTGAGTTTGATCAACATTGATTCTAGGTACCGTGAAGACTTTCCCCTCCACAGTCACCTTGGGTAAGAACCTAGAGAGATAGGCCACTAAGGTCACCACAAACAACAGTACAGCTTGGGGGAACAGTCGTCAGTCTGATCCACACGCAAGGGCAGGGTATCTATCCCGAAACCAACTCAAAGGATTCCACTCATAATTGTGGGTATACCTCAGAGTGATCCCCGTAATATGTGCAATCTCTACACTGATGTAAACAAAGCAGGGTTAGTAACTCTGCCAACACCAATGCGACCTAGTGCTTGACCCTTGTGTTAGAAGGGCATCCCAGGACAATAAGTTGCAAATGGAATTTAACACTCCCTAACTCAAGATTCTATTGTGTGTTTTTGAGATTTTGGAGAGTGTGTCTCTCTTCCTACTCCAAAGCACTAGCCTAGCTAATATGCTGGTGTAAAAGAGCCCTAGAAAAAGTTACTAGATCAATTTTAATATTACGCAATGTTTTTAAAATATGTTGTTTACTCAAAGGTAACGGAAGTGAAACTCATGGTGTATGACTCTGACCCAAATAATGCAAGGATAATGATGAAATATAAGCCTTTTCATTCCATGAATCCTAAATATGGGAGAGAGAGAGAAATTTCCAAATCAACTCTGTACTACAATGCAAATGAAATGCACAATTTCCTTTCAAATGCCAATACAAACAATCATTTATCAATGAGCAATTTCTATATGTCTTTTTCAAATACTTCAATAAGCTCCAAAATTTGATTTTCAATGTCTTTTGAAATAAAAAACAAAAATCTTGAAAGAAAACTGGTTGTTCACTTTCCAAGAAGAACTATAATCAATGAGAAAAGAAAACCAAATCATAAAGAAACAACAATAACAACCCAACCAACACTTTCAACGAAAGTAAAAACAAAAAGAAAACCAATGAGGCTTCTCAATGCAAACGAAAAGTGTTCTTTCGAACCACCAAGCAAGTGAGAAACACCAAGCACTTAACTCTCTACCAATCACTAGTTCTCATCCAATCAGACGGACTCAACTCCAGAAGTCAGAGAGAAAGAAAATGCCAAACAGAGCCAAGAAACGAAAGTCAAGCTACCAAGAGCAAGAAAGACCTAGAAACCCTAAATCTGTTCCAGCAAGCAAACTAAAGCAAGACATGTATAAGTCAATGACCCAATAAGCCAAAAAGATGTGATTCAACTATTCTCAGCAATTGAAAAAATCAAAACTTAATTTCAAAATTTTCAAAAATCTTGCTCCCAGGCAAGCAGTGTCACATAGTGCGAGAAGATAGGATTCTCGCAGGCCACTTTAAATCAAGTTGCGAGGTGTTCGCACTGGACCATATGTGCAGGGTGAGAACTTGACTGGTTCTCGCAGGCTGTCAATGAACACAGTGTGAGAACTCCTGAAGATAATAAAATTTTTGAAAATGCAAGCAAAATTCAAGCTGGCTTATAGACCCAGAAGGTCTCTCAGGATATCCTGAGGACTCAGACACTGACAAAGTAGGATAAAAATGAAAATAGAGAAAATGGTCACAGGAAATTCAAAAAACCATAAAGAAAAAGGGAATAGTTCCCCAGCGGAGTCCCCAATTTTGTTTCAGGATTAATCCATAAGTGCGGACACAAACCGATCTCCCTAGATCCACCTGGATCTAGAACAAAACAGGACAGAATAATACACTTTCCCTAGATCTAGACTATTGAATGAACTAAGAGACAAGGATTATGGACATACCTTATGAATGCTTTCCTTAGGTCTCTGTTGTTCCAAGCTTCACTCCAATTCTCTTGTCCCGTTCGGATCAGAACAGTTCAAACCAATCTAAGTGAAGGCAGATCAATATATTCAATAACTAATCTATACATATGATCAAGGAGTTATGTAATAAAGTGACATCAGCTTTATGGGAAAGGGACATATTACTGTATTGAATTAATTGAAAGTGAAACTTACAACCTGAGCCTTGATGTCGTAGGTCTCCTTTCGATGGCTCCTAGCTCTGACACACACACTTGCTCATGCATGAAGAAAATCAACTACTTTTGATGACCTTGCTGTTGTCTCTAGTTGTTGTAGCATCAGACCCTCATACAGTCTTGCACCTATTCTCCAATCAATCTCTTGCTAGTCTACTTCTTTCTTCTTAACCTTTTCCATGAGCAATCTCCTCAATATATAGGAGAAGATAGATTAGTTACTTGGATAGAAAATGATCCCAAGATATTAGGGAAACCAGTATTTAGATAACCATTCGCTAGCCAACTCATTCTTCTCGAAGATTCCCTTCTAGAAGGCTCGAGAACTTCATCTTTTTCATCTTTAATAAGATGTTTGCACCCTAGCAGTTAGGTACAGTGCGAACCCCTCGCACTCCATCTTAATGTAGCCTGCGAGAATCGGGCATTCTCGTAGGCAAGTATATAAGTAGCCTGTGAACCTCCTTTAAAAACATGATTTCTGGAAGCAGATAAATGTAACTTTTCTCAGGAAAGTGTCCTTAATGAAGACCTTGATTTTCCATCATCATAACATCATCATGGCATCATCACAATGACCAAAATTGTGGATAACACTTAGGATAATAGGGTTTTTTTTCCAAGCGTTAGTATTTTAGGAAAACACATTATAATATTCCCTTGGGTTAAGCCCTCAATCTTAGCACCTTTTTCCTAGCCTCTCATCCCCCTTCCCTTTCCCTTTCTAGTGGATATTAGTCCCCCATAAATATTTCTTCGTGGTTGGTATACATGTTGTGATGTACTTCTATTAATGATGAGCATAATTACATATACAAAAATAGGCTCACTGGCCTTAGCATATATGCTCTTCGGCCTAATAAAAACATAAACCTCCCAACTTATAAATACTTGTCTCACCAACTTATAAACTTCATTAAACATCATTACAATTCAATAGGGGATCGACCTTGGGGTATTCCAATCCACTCCCCTTATTTATGCATTGTCCTCAGTGCATCATATTTACATATTACAACAATATTTGCAAAAATATTCAAAAATATGTGGGTATTCTGCCCGCATAGAATCTTCATGCTCCCAAGTTGCGTCCTTAGGACCGTACCAAGTCCATTGAACCTTTACAAGTCCTATGGATTAATTCTGGAACTGTTTTATTTTCCGGTTCAAAATGCATACTGAATGCACTTGAAAAGTGATTTCTTTCTCCACCTTAATCATATTCCAATCAATAACATTGCTAGCACTAGGTATATATTTCTTAAGCAATGATACATGGAATACATTATGTATAGACATAGATGCAGGAAATGAAATCATATAAGCTACTAGTCCAATCCTCTCTAGGATTTCAAGCGTCCCACAATATTTGACTACTAACTTGGAACAATTTCCCGACTTCAGGGAACTTCTTTTGGCCTTCACCTTCATGAATACATGATCACCTACTTTAAATTCCTTGTGATTTCTTCCATTGTCAGTATAGATTTTATTCCTATCTTAGGTAGCCTTTAAATTTCATTTTATCTTCAATATTTTATCTTCCATTTCCCTTAGAAACTCTATCCCAATCACTTCTCTATCAACTGGGTTGTCCCAGCTTATTGGCATGTTGCACTTTATTCCATAAAGTTCCTCAAATGGGCTCATCTTCAGTGATGCTTGGTACCCATTGTTGTAGGAAAATTATACCAAGTTTAGATTATATTCCCATTTAGATGGTTTTTCCATCACATACATCCTTAACATATCCTCTATCACTTGGTTCACTCTTCATGTTTTCCTATCAGACTTGGGATGATAAGTTGTGTTGAAGTTTAGATTTGTTCCAAACCCTTTGAATAATCCCCTCCAAAAATTTGAGGTAAACTTGGGGTCTCTTTCAGACACAATTGTCTTGGGTATGCCATGTAAGAGTGATATTTCCCTCATATAAATATCAACAACATTGGTTGCCCCGTGAGTAACCTTCATAGGAATGAAATGGGCAACTTTAGTAAGCTTTTCCACCACCACCTTGATAGCCTCATGTTGCTTTCTTGTCTGGGAAATTTGGGGATGAAATCCATTGTCACCACTTCCCACTTCCCCTCAGAAATAGGAAATGGATGAAGTAACCCAGGTGGATGTCTATGCTCAACCTTGACCTTTTGACACTCCAAACATCTAGCAATGTACTCAATAATCTCCTTTTTCATGCCTGACCAATAATATTGTCTCTTGACTATTGCAATTGTTTTCAGATATTGTGGGTGTCCAACATAAGGGACATTATGCATCTCTTTCAAAATAATACTCATCAATTCATGAGAATTGGGTACATAAAGTTTTTTCTTGTACAAGAGAATTCCATCATTTCCCAATTCATAATCTTCAACTTTCTGTTGCATTTTATCTTGCTGTAATTTTGTTACCAACTCCATGTACTGCAAATATACTTTTTTAACCTCATAAATTATGCCTTTAAGATCAGTTTGATACATGCTAATGGTTGTAGCATGTATTTCATGCACTCTCCTATTGAGTGCATCAACCACTTTGTTCTCTTTTCTTTTGATGTGCTTGATATCAAAATCATACTCACAGAGGAATTCCAACTATCTTCTCTGCCTAGAATTCAAATTTGACTAATCAAACAAATATTTCAGACCATTATGGTTTTTCCTCAACTCAAATCTCTTTCCCATGAGGTAGTGCCTCCACTTCTTCAAGTCATGCACTATGTCTTCCAAATCCAAATCATGAGTGGCATACAACCTTTCATGATCTTTCAATTTTATGGATTCTAAATGTATCACAAACCCATTCTGACTAAGGAATCCACCAAGTCCTTCTTTGCATGCATCTATGCAAACCACAAAATATTCATTCGAATCAACAATCCTTTAAATTGGAGTGCTAGTTAACAACTTATTCAATTGTTGGAAGCTTTTTTCACATTTTGTTCTCCATTGAAACTTCACCCTCTTCATTTGCAAGGAAGTGATTGGGTGAGCAATTCTCGAAAACCCTACAATGAATCTTTTGTAGTATCCAACTAGACCCATGAAGGATCTAAATTCTGTCACATTCTTAGGTGTTTTCCACCCTTTAATGGCCTTAATATTTTCGAGGTCCACTTATATCCCTCCTTCAGATATGATATGCCCCAAATAGTGAATTAGGTTTTGATAAAATGAGCACTTGCTCAATTTGGCATACAATTGGTTCTCTCGTAACACTTGTAACACCATCCTCAAATGATTATCATGTTCTTCTTCTGACTTGGAATATACAAGGATGTAATCCAAAAATACAATGACAAACTTGTCTAAATATTCCTAGAAAACACCATTCATTAAGCACATGGAAACATCTGGTGCATTTGATAACCCAAATGGCACCACTGTGAACTCGTAATGATCGTACCTTGTCCTAAATGAAGTCTTATTGATGTCTTCATCTTTGATCCTTACCTGATGGTAAGAAGAAATTAGACCAATATTTGAAAATATCCTTGCATCCTTTAACTAATCAAAGAGATCACAAATCCTTGGCAAAGGGTACTTGTTCCTTATAGTTAACTTGTTCAATTTTCTAAAGTCAATACACCATCTCTATGTCCCGTATTTATTATTCATAAATAATACTGGGGCACCCCAAGGTGACACACTTGGGAATATATACCTCTTCTTCAAAAGTTCTTCAAGCTATATTTGCAGTTCCTTCATCTCTGGTGTACTCATTCTGTAGGGAGTCTTGGATACTAGAGTTTCTCCTGACATCAATTTTATAGAGAAATAAATATCTCTCTTTGGGGGAAGTCATGGTATCTCCTTAAACACATCCTCAAAATATGTTAGGACTGAGTGATCCTCCATATTTGGCACCTTATCCTTAGGTTCTTCCTCCACATGGGTTGCAAATAATTGGAATCCCTTCATGTAACACTTCTTCAACTGCATTGCTAAGATGTCTCGGACAATAACTTCCCTAGGAATTCCTTGGACTGTTCTTGGGTTCCCTTCCTCATCTAGGAAATTAAATGCCTTGTTATGATAGTCTAAGAAAACATGGTGTTGGTCCAACCAATCCATACCAATTAGACATTCATATGAACCCAATGTCAAGATGTTCAAATATTCTTTGGTACTTAGCCCATTCATTTCCACTGGACATGCTTTAACCAACTCAACAAATTTTCTCTTGGATCCTGTAGCCAACTGTACCAGCCAAGATTTCTCATGCTTTCTTATTGGAAAAAAAAATCTTTCCAATACCTTAGGATCTATATAGCTATGAATAGATCTTGAATCTATTCAAATACTAAAGGAATGGTTATTGATCATACCTTCAACTTCAATCATGTGTGATTGAAACTCTCTTTTTTTGTTGTCTAGGGCTGCATAGATCCTTGGTGCACGTCTTCCCATGTCCTCCACTATTTTTTCTTGTTGTACATTGTGGAAAAATATCACTTTGTCACTTTTGTGAGGAACATATCTATACTTATGGTCTCCTTTACAACTCCAACATTGAATGGGTTCCTACCTTGGCCTTTTCCCACCTACCTCGGCCATTATGTGCTCTCTAAAATATGGTTTTCCTTGAGGACTATTTCTAAAAAATGGTGGCTTGTTACCATTCTTCCTTGGCTCCCTCTTAAAATTATTCTTATATTCCCAAGCTCTTTGGAAAGTAGTCTTCCCTTATAATGATCATATAAGGACTTGTCTCTCCTTATGGTTTCCTCCAAAGTCTTGGGATAATCATATTTAATCTTATCGTTGATGAAAGATGAAAACCCACTCAAATACCTGTGAATCTTAATGGTCTCATCCTTGATGAAGGAGACATACTTGAACAATTCTAAAAATATCCTTTCATACTCATCAATGGTCATGCTTCCCAGTTTGAGTTCAAAGAACTCTTTCATATTTTTTTCATAATACCTCTTGGTCAGGTATTTCTTCTCAAAATGATTCTTGAGTTCCTTCCATGTAACATTCTTCTCTCTGATGTGTTGCACTTGCATAAGTTGATCCCACCACATGGATGCATTTACTTATACCTATAGAGAGAAAATAAGGTAGATCTTTAGGGTAATATCACAGGCTGAGGAGCCTAGTGTGATCTAGTCCACCTCATTGTAGATATTGACCCAAATGATCGAGGATTGTAAGGCATGCAACAATATAATTTTGGAGAACCCATAATAAAAGATAAAAGAAGCCAAGTATTTGTGGACGTAGCCCAAGAGGGGATGAACCAGGGTAGATCATGTTTTCTTTGGTTTGATTATTGTTTATTTATTTACTGTCAATGGTTAGGTAGTAGATGACTGCATGAATGGTTAGCCATATGATTGTGTCTGCATGCATGAATAAAAATGACATAATGTGTAGTATAGATTAATGTTAGAGTAAATAAATGAATATCATAGAGTGTAATGTCAGATCCTCACTCATTCTCAGGATGCAAGAACCTGAGCATTGTATCCACCCATAAGAACTATCTCAGGTGAGACTGCATAGTGCATTTTATGTGTTGTGTCGCCTTCTAGTCTACTAGGAGGGTCGATAGTTTTAGAGGGATTTGTTGGAAACCGTAATAAGCCTGAACCTAGGTCAGCCCAAGAATGGTAGTAAGAGAGAAGTAAACAACAAATGTTTTCATTTTTGGTTGGAACAAAATGGGATTGAATGAATGAGATATGTTGAAGAATAGTGAAAAGAATGTCAGATATGGTAAGGAAATGTTAAGAAAATGTTTAAAGAATGAGAACATAGAAGGGGATGTTTAGACTATGGAACCCAATGAAGTCAGAGATCGAGAGGTGTTTGAAAAAAAAGGAGCTGGATTTTGAATAGAAATATAACTGAAACCCGAAGTTAACATCATAAAAATATTTGGACAAGTACATATTTAGCAACTTGCATGAAGTGGTTTTCTGTGATTTCCCACATGTGTTGCAGGAGTGGATATTGAGGTTGAAAGAAAACCACCCTACAAATCGTATTAGACAGCTAGAGTAGAATTATATGGAGATCATGTAGTTACATCAAGTTGACAGTAAATTTATGCGTGTAGTAGATAAATCCTACAACACTATTGCATAATTTATCATAGAATTTGCAGTAGATATTGTGAAGTCTTACAACGCAACAGAGAAAGAGTTATTGAAGGGAATTAGAGGTAGGTATATCAGATTCTTATATACTTCCATCAATATGTTACTATATAACAAAGGTGGAATGACAATGACATCAGCCAACTAAAATTCCATGCGTGCATGGGGGAAGGGGGGAAGCACTAACAAGAGCCGGAGAAATGGAAGGAGAGATGGATAAAGGAAAGAAGGAGGAGGCCTTGGACCCAATAATTATGGAGGAATACCATATCAATCATATCATGGAAACAAATGGAAGAACGTGTAGTGTAGAACCCTACTAATACAATATGAATAATAAGATGAGAGACATAGCCACGAGGGAAGGATTGGAAAGTGATGAAGAAGAGGTAGAGGATCTTCAGGTTGTGGAGTAGATTGAGGAAATCCTGCGCACAACATATGAAAGGAAGAGAAGTGGTCCAAGGATAGGAAATGAAGGAAGTGCTCCTATCCATATCAGTATCAGTGTGGAACCCATAAACCCATGTGCAACTAATACACCAGAAATAACACCACCATTTAGACAACCGAATTTCAGTGAAAAAAACATAGCAGGAAGTACATATACACAAGGAGCAACAACTGGGGGAGCCATTTCAGGAATAATTAGTCAAGGATCTACACCATACAGAGGTATTAGTTCATTTAGGATGGAAATACATGACCCCACCATTGGGTTACTAGAATTCAAGAGAGAGGCATCTGAGGACCCTGAGAAGCACTTGTTCATCTATAAGAAGATCTAGGAAGAAAAGAAGATCACATATGAGGATACAAAACTTGCACAGTTAGCTATCACACTAAGAGACCACACAGTAGATTGGTACAAGAGATTATCTACAAATAGTCTAGTAGGAATGATCATAATGAATGTATATATAAAGAAGCTACTGAAAAATGAATTTCAGAAGGCTAGTTCAGAGGATCAACACATGAATGAGATGATAGAGATTAAACATAAACCAAGAGAATTTGTCTGGGATATTGACAAGATATTAAAATGATTGAATGGAATGTCATGACAGATATGCAACATAGACATCTATTTGTGAATTCCCTGCTACCACACTTGAAATACCCTTTGAGACAACAAAATTTTCGAACTCAGGAAGAGGATATGCGGGAAGCCTTACAACTGGAAGAGAACTAGTATCCGAAGATAGATCCAACAATAGAATATCTAAAGGAGGATCTGAATAATCTAACATTTCAAATAAACCAGAATAGGGGTAAGGACAAAAGAGAAGTTGTCTGGTGTACCACATGCATGACATAGGGACATCATAAGAATGAATGCCCAACATTCATGCTGTACATGGAAACAGGATTGCCAAACCCTTTTCAAACATGAGGAATATGGTGTGATATCTGTAAGACACATGGTCATGATCCATATCATTCTCCCATGATGCAGAAATACTAGACAATGCGTAAGAATTCATATTGAAACTTTTGCAAGTCAGTGGACCATGATGACAAAGATTGTAGGTCAATGCAGATGATGAGGGAAATAACATCAGAAACTTATAGGGTGCAGGAAGAAATGATGACAAGGAAATATGCACCATATTTTAGCAAAGTACCATCCCCATATAACACTGTTCAACAACATTATAACATTGCACAACCACAATAAAATACCCTGCAGCCACAATATAATATTGCATAGTATAATTAGGTGCCTCTGTACAATGCACTGCGAGGAGATTGAGCTAGATAAAGAGGTAGAGGATGAGGTAGATTAGGCTTTTGAATATTTATATTAAATGTGGTATGTCATACCACTAGGACACTATGCACGAGAATGTCCACTTCCACCTGTGACATGTATGTATTTTTGTGCATCAGATCATGACACAAAAGACTGTCCAACATGATTGGGGAAGATCCAGGAGAAGAGGAATCATAACAATCAGAATGTACATTGGATATATACATAATATAGAGAGGATGGAAGGAATATCAACATAGTCACGTGTAGAGGAGCTAAAATAGAACCTGACACAATAAGACAAGATCCATCACAACACCAATGGGTGAAGAAGAATGTCGAACCACAAAAGTAGTTTGATGTGCAAAATGAAAAGGATACATTCAAGCAAGCTAGAAAATAATTCTTGAAGCTAGACAGTGCATCTAAATCAACTTTGCAACATACTCAAGAGATACCAAATTATGATATGCCTTCATCATTGGATCACACTAATGAAGCACATCCCCCAGGACAAGTAAGTACCATAAAGGATTTTCTGCAAACCTATGTTAAACTACTAAATGATCCATCATCTATTAAAGTATTACAAAATATGGTATAAATATGTAACACAGAGGTAGAGGGGAAGCTAGAGCATAAAACGGGTAATCATCTGCATACAAGGAGGAGAACAAGCAGATAATTCAAACGAAATGCCAACATTGGAGACTTCAACATGGAGGATATTATACTAAATTTACACTCTAAAGTAAATGTGTTACTGTTACACCTCAAAATTACTCACTTTGACAGTGTCGCAAGTGTCATCATTACAAGTGTTGTAAGTGTCACATCTTGTCCACAAGTGTTGCATCTTGACTACAAGTGTTGCAAGTGTCACAAAAATTATACCGCCATCTTGCCTTTGTCAATCCTCTAACGACATCATAAAGACACTTAAGATACCTCAAAGGTTAGTTTGGAAGATTAAAAGTCTCTTGAGAGGGAGTACAAACCTTTTCCCATTAAAAAAACACTTAAAAAATGAATTTTGGAGAGGAGCGCTCCCCTACCCATTGTCAGGGAGTGTTGGCACTCCCTAAGCCTCTTTAGGGGAGTGTTTGAGTGCCTTGTGCACCCTTTTGGGGAAGTGCTACCCCTTTTCTGAGCAAATTTTGGGTTTGTTGAGGCAAATCAATGAAGAATCCCTCAATTCCCAAAGGTGGTTGGATTCAAATAGATGGTCAAGGCATGATATTAGGGGAGATCCTCAACTGAAGGAGAGGAATCCTCAACTCATCCCCAAGATCTCTCAAGTGGTTGGACCCCTCCAAGGTTATATAAGGAGACCTTCTCATGGTGAAAGGCACAATTACAATTGAGAATTACATCAAACTTATGATCTCATGAGTGATATGTCATCAAAGCAATCAGTGGATATTATTTGAGAAAAGGGGTTGGACAAGGAGAACTGGAAGAAGTTGTTTCACCTTCATTCAATGGATTGTAAGTACCTTTACTTGTTCTCATTAATAATTAATGGTTGGCCTGTTTCTTTCAAACTTATTTTTTTTCCATATGATTTTGTCTGTAGTAGATGGATCTATGTTTGAGATAATATTAATAGAGTAGGAAGTCTTTTGTACCTTTGTTTGTTTTACAGGACCTATCAAGGAGCTCAGGATCGAAGCTCAGCTTGGACTTTGCAAGGAAAAACATTGCTAATAAGGTACATATATTTCTCCTTCTCTTTCATTTATTAGCTTGATTAGATCAAAAAGGAAGTCAGTGACCATGTTAAGCAATTTTTTGTATTGTCCTTAGGAGTCTAGACACCAAGAGGGAATCCACTTGTCTGCAGGGGGATTCACCTACAACAGAAATTGGTGACTCCACTCGAGAGGAGCTCTAATTTTTGTTTCCATTCCCAGATCTTGTTTTGGCCCTTTTCCCACTGATTTGATCTTCTCCATATTGTATTTTTTGTTCTCATATTGGATTGATTTCCTCTTTATATCATCATGACCACCCTGATTGACTGAGTTTTCTTGAATTTTTAAGTTTCTAGGAACTTTTCTGAGATTTTGTAGCAGAGTGCTCCCTACCCTTGTTAGAAAAGAACCAACACTTCCTGGTGGTCTTACACAGAGTGTTGGATCACTCTGGTACCCCTTACACCAGAGCGTTATCCCATTTTTAGTGAAAAATCATCTAGTTTTTAAATTTATGGGTTCAGTGTTTTCTTTTGCATTTGCTTAGGGTCTCATACTCTCAGTCCATCTCGGTAATGGCCTTCAAAACCCTATTTTCTAAGGATTCATTCTTTTTTGTTTGGATTTTTTGACGTTTGTCCTTACTTTGCAATAACTCTTTGTCCTTCATGATTTGGAGTCAATTTGTCATTTTCTTCTCATTTATCTGAGTTAGTGAAAACTGGAGTTTCAAAGGTCCTTTGTAATTTTCTTTTTGATATTTGAGTCATCTTGTCCAAGATATTTATCCTTCCTTTTGAGTTTTTTTCTTTATGTTTCTTGTTTGATCATAACAAGGGTGTATTTTGGTTTATGTGAAGTTTCCTTCTAGATTTCTTAAATCTCACAACTCTTGAAGTCTGATTAGCATAGGAAGCCTTACATCTACTGGTTATCAGTCACATATAAACATTTTAGCATTGCATTGGATTCCTTATTGAGGACTATTGCATGAGGTCATTTCATCTTAGTGTTTGACAGTGAAAAGGAAAATCCTTCTCCTTCCCTTAATTAGACATTCATTGAAAGAAAAGATTTCTTATCATTTCTTATGAATGTTTTGGGAAATAAGTCATAATATCACCAGTCTTCACTCTTATACACCTCTCAGTAAACAATAGCCACTAAAATCAACGCTTAACTAAAATTTATCAAAATTTTTACATATTTGTTAGCAAACCTACATTAGTTTAAGGTGTAGGGATTTGGAATAGGTTGAAAGGATAACTTTCCAAAGCTATCAAACAAACTTAGCATCTTGCGATAGGGAGA